>VZRU01020239.1:1229265-1277766 GCA_013398155.1 Pedionomus torquatus | reverse complement strand
TAGAAAAGGCTTGGTATTGTCCGTGACCCATGGCGTTGTGCCTGCCTGAGTTCTATACTGACTTTTATTTTGCTGTAGAACAAACCACAACTTTATGCTTTCAGAGTATCTGCAAAAAGGTTGTTAAGCATGTGTCTGACTTAACCACCAAGTCTACAAGTACATGAGGTATTGCTTTGAGTCCTTTTAAATTAAAAAAAAAGGCCTGTAAAAATAAGATGTTTGTTGGGTTTTCCCTTTGACCTTTAGAGGTGATGGTGGAGGGAAGATATTTTAAGTAACTAGCAGGATAAGATTTTTCCAGTATTGCTGCCTTTTTTTTTTCTTTTTTTTTTTTTTTATTTGGGATGTAAAGCTTGTGTATAAAGCTTTATAGGGCTCTGTATAAAATTAAAGGAAACCAGCTCCTTGAAAATGGAAATAGAGGGTGTCTTGTTCATAAATGCTCAGTGGGATAGCTTTCTGGCTATTTCCATCAGTAAGTTAGGCATCGGTATTCACATGCTGTTATGACTTCCTGAGCCACTTTGTACTGGGAGCAAACGTGTGAAACTTTAATGCTTGGGTGGAGATGGTTGTGAAGCTGCCCTTATCTGTGTGATGCTGCGCTTATCTGCTTGACAGGGTTGTGTAGGGAGAGAAGAGCTCAGGTAGAAATTCAAGTCTAGTTATTGGTGTGAAGCAGCAATGAGCTGTGGGGGGAAAATACCTTGCAGCTTTTGGTTTTTTGGTTGTTTATTTTAAACAAATGCAGGACACCTGTGTTTTTGGAATGGTGTTCTTTATCCTCTGGCTAATGACACTGAAAGAAGGTGCTTTTAAGGTGTGATGTATGTTCTTCTGTCTCTGTTATAAGGGGGTGGGGAGAAGAACATTGCGTTGTTGCCTGTCCTTAAGAGGCTTCCATGTTCAAAATGACAATGTCACTGAAACAACAGGTTTTGGAAATAGCTTCCCAAAAGTTTGGAACTGTATTTATAATAGCGTTGAACAATAATATGCAAGTAAGTTAAGTGGTTGGTGTTTTACTTTAATAGACAGACTTGCTAAAGGTGAGAACTAAATCAAAATCACTGAAAGTTGCTCTTCTCTGTCTGGTGTATGCTCTGTATGACTTTGATTTATTGTAAATTTATCCAGTTAGTTTCCTTTGTGTCAAAGCAGTATCTCCAGTCCCCAGGTAAGAAGACTAATTCAGAAGAAACCTCACTTGAGTCTTAATTGAGTCTTATTATTGTTTCTGGGCTTTGCCTGACATTTAGTGTACTGTGGGATGATAAATCTTATGTTGTTTTCCTGTTCAAAGCTTCTTTCCTCTCCTCCCTGCCCCCTTGGGGGGAACAGTAAAGAAAGAAAAAAAGTATCTTTGGTTAGGACCAATATCTGTGTGGGAGCCTTCATATAGGTAGTATACCTGACAGAACTGAAATAAGATATGTTTTGGGCTACCTTTTGCTAGCTTTAGGCCTCTGAGCCCTCAGATGCTTTCTGACTGGGGCACATTCTTCAGTATTGAACTTTTCACTCTTGTAAAAACTGTAGTAAGAAAATTGTGTTACCGATTTGGTCATGTCTGGATGCAAATGTATGGATAATCTGGATAAGGAATTTTAAGTTGTAGGCTAACATCTAATGAATAACAAAGGAGTATGCTTTTTGATCACTTATTGTCTTGAGGCTGACCTCTGACTTTTCTTAAAGGGTAGTTACATTTAGTTTATGAAGCTGTGGTGTGCAGCTACCAATTGGCCATTGTCTGTAAATGGATGTTTGGCAGGGATGAAAGCGGAGGTGGTGTGGGGGATTTTTCTGCTGACAAACGCCTACAATTTATTTTCATAGTCTTCTATCAAGTTTCCAATTGTGTGTTAGGTGTGGCACAGTTTCAATGCTACAGAGCATGAATAAATTAAATTCTTTTTCTAATCTCACTGCATGAGATTAGAAATCTCACTGAGGTGTGTGTGGGGGGAAGCAGAGTTCACAGACCTATTGTCAAAACTGTTCCTACAGATCCTCCCTTTATGTCATTTTCTGCTTTTACAAAAAAAACTTTTCCACTTGGGTGGGGCATGGTAAAATATGTGGGTTTCAGACACCAGACAAAGGAGATGTTTATGCCTCAATCACATGTGAATCGAGAACGTTTTTGGTTGTGGGCTTTGTGCCATGCTGCCTTGCACTGTGCCTTCTTGGGTCAAAACTTCCTGTTTCTGGTAGAACAGATTTCTGTACTTTGGCAAAATCCATGAATATGCTGTGATTCTCATGTTGCTTTAAGCTGAAGTACCTCAGATAAGAACATTTTTGTTTGAGGGTTTGACTTAGTTTACTTTTGGAGTAGATGTGACAGACTTGCTATGGGGAATTAAGAAATGGTCATTTTCTAGGTGGCTTCTGATTATCCATCCAAAGGATGGTTGTGTGTCTTCCTCATTAGTATTGCATAGTCTAAAATTAATTGCTCTTCCAGACCTGTAGTGTTGGTAGCTTGTGTGAGGGTAGTGATGCAGCCCTCAGTGCGGCCTGGGCAAGAACAGGATCCTTCTCCGTGACCCTCTGGCTCACGCTCAGCTAAAAGCATCTGATAAAGGAAAGGTTAAGAACAGTATTGGAGATGATCAGAGTATAGCTCATCAAGGTTAGATATCAGTGGGTTTTAAAGTTTAATAGTTTGAGTCCCCACAAAAAAAGGTTGAGATCTGTTTTTAATCTAGTGATCTAGAAAGAGGTGGAACAAACTGAAGCATCTGGGCTCAGATGACTTAATTTTGAAAATAGCCACAATTTAATTACTTAAATATAGTTGAACGTCTTTTACTTGATTTTTTTTTTTTTTTTTTTTTTTTTTTTTTTTTTTTTGCATTGTAAAGCAGCTTCCCTTTATTCTGGGTGACTGAACAAAACTTGTTTTCAGTATGGTCAGTCAGCTGAAAAGTGATTTTTGGCTAAATTCTTCTATTTTAGGCATGTCACCGGTAAGAATTACAGCATAGGATTTGACCTGCAGGAAAATGGTGATCCTCAAATATTGACAGGATAAGGAATTGCAGTGTTTCCAGTTGAAACCACTGAATGGCCAGGCTTTTGCTGACCTTCTTTATTGATCTGTTATAAATCTTTGCATTAAAGCCCTTTGAGAGAGAAGTATCGTTCTGCTTGATTATTCACACTTTAATTCTGTTACCACTTATGCAGAAAACTTTTAGCAAATGAAAGTAAAATATGCTGACTGCAAGAAGAACTTCATCCAAACCTAGGCCTCTTAGCAGGGTTTAAAAGTAAGTTTGTTTTCCTTTCTGGTTCGAAGTGTGCATCAGCCCCCATTTGGAAGGGGGAGGACCAGCACTTGTTTTGCTTCAGTGTTTCCTGTCTCTCTTCCTTTTTGGGAGCGAAGCAACAGTGTTTTATCCCTTTCCTTGTAGTAAAGCTCCTATGTGATGTGTAAGTAAATGAATTTCTGTTCTTACCCAGAGTGCCACTTATGTATGTTTCTTCTGAGAGCCGTTTATGGGTCCTTGTCTTGAGAAGTCTGTGCAAAAGCTGAAAATCTTATGGCTGTCTTCATCTTTAATTTGAACCTGGATGTGAAAGGCAGGGGCGTAGCAGACATACGGCTTTGATTCCTCTTGGTCTTTGCAGTAAGTGGTGTTGAATTTTGTCCTGGTATTACAGAGGAGCTTTTCTGTTTTATGCTCCCAGTCTAGAGAGTAGGCATCTATAGGAAATTGATAAAGGTCTTCCATGTGAAGACCAGTGCTGAAGCCCTTCTGATACAGCTGGGGCTCTGATAGACTTAGGTACTTTCTGAGCTTGTGTTTGCATACTTGCTGTTGGCTCGTTTGTTTGTTTGTTTGGTTTTGTTGTTGTTGTTGTTGTTGTGTTTTTTTGGGGGGTGAGGGTTGTTTTATTTTGTCTTTTTCATTCAGTTTCAGACAGGTTGCTACTGTACAAAACTAAATTAGTTTGTGTGACCAAACAGCCCTTTCCAGAAATCTTTTCCTGTTCTAAAGGTTTTTTATTTCCTGTTTAAAGAGTAAATAATTGATCCTTGAGTTTTTCTGGGAGGGTGTTTTCCCTAAATAATTGATGGGATTTAGGTAACAAGGCAGCTTCCAGTTGCTGCAGTCACAGCTACAGGAAGCAGAATCAAGCAGAGTATTCAGAGACAGCTGAATGCTGTGAATTTCAATATTTCAAAAAGAGTGTGAACTTGTTCTGCTTGGCGAAAGCTGTCTACTCTTGCTTTGGGGTATAAAATCAGTGCTAAAATATGTACGCTGACATCCAGAAACTCCTGGAGTAGATGATAAAGGGAATAGCCTCAAGTAATTTGAATCTGAAGGAAGAGACTCGATGTTGGACTTCTGAAGCCAGCAGGCTTCTGACTGCTGGGGTATGGTGCTGATTCCCTTGATGTATGTTTCTTTCCCCTCAACAATTTGTTATTAAATGGTGCTCAGGGAAGTAGCTAATGTTGTGTGGAATATGAATTCAGTGGTGTAGCTACATATAATAAAGGCTATGAAATAGCGAAGCTTTCTACCCTGCCCCGAGTATTCAATTACTTCAGTTTGTCTGCATGGCGAGCCTGTGGAGGAGGAAGGTACATCCAAAAAGTTGTCTGACTTGAAACTAATAGGCAATTAGTGAGATGACTCACGGAAGTCATCAAGGTGGCTTTCTTTGCTAAGTGTACAGTGTGCTGATGTTGCAAAGGATATTTTAGCAAAGTGGCCATAGCAGTTGTCTGTTTCTGCCCAGCAGAAGGGAGTTCAACTGAAAGACCTTGTCCAGCTGGGACAAGTGAGAAGGGAAGGTGGTGTTCAGCTCTATTCTGCTTGTGTAACAAGTCATGCTCTCAGCTTGTTAAGATAGCAGTTTCCTGTTGTCTTTTTTGTTCCTTTTTTTTTTCTTTTTCTCTGGAGGTATTTGGATTTTTTTCCATCTATTAAAGACATGGATTAGGAAGTGTTTGTGTCTAACCTCCAAGCTTTCTAATTCTGCTGGTGCATTTGCTGTTAGCTGTTGTAGAGACTGACATCTGCATTGGAAGGAGCTATGTCAGTGTCACTTCACAGCTTCTGCTGCCCTGATCTCTTAGTGACTCCGTGTTGTTCTTGGCATACTCCTGAGAGGTGGAAAGCCTGTTTTTCCTCCTTTCCCTGAGGCGGATGCAGAGTCTCAGAGTCATCCAGCGAGACAGTGGAGGGTTTCTCACGACCCGCCTGAGTGCTGGCTCTGGGGGAAGGGCTGGAGCTGTTCAAGCATGGGCTTGGTGGCCTGGAGCAGCTTTGGTCTATGTCTCTTTCACTTTTTTTTTTTTTTCCTTGTGTTATCATAGCATGTACAGGATGTTCTGTGAACCTACCTGCTACGCCTCCTGAAGCATTAGCTTATTTCTGTGTCTGTGGGCTGAGACACCTAATCTGCTGAAGAGCTGGTGGTGGTTAGGATCATGATGTATTTGGTGAATGCCATTTTGTCATGTCTCTTATGTTTTCTGGTGTTGTGTTAGAGGCTTACCTGCTCATTGGATTTTGAGAGTTGCACAAATGCATTTCTTTACCAGAAAGTCAGTTGGTAGGAAAAAATAATTACGTGGTGGTTGAGCTGTCTACGTGGCCACAGAGAGCTATTTTCTCTCATGGCCTGTAAGCTGGTGATCGGCCTGGTTAGTGTATATAATAAGGTTCTCCTGGGTGTGTTGTGAATGTGATTGGTGCATGAGGTGGAGGGCAGCAAAAGAAAGCAAGCTTTTGAAGGCATCATCCTGAAATCCAACACCCTCTATAGCACCCCATCACCCCAGTAAGTTACATCCTGTAGTGCTGGGATGGTGCCTCATTTGTGGTGTTTTTCTAGTGTTTGAAAGTAAGGGTCTTGTCACTTGAGGTGGATGGGGAGAAAAAATCTGGTTTCTTATGGATTCAGCTCTATGTCTTGTCTCCATGACATGGAAACAGCATTATTTAACCAGAACAAGTGATGAATGTAACTAGTATTGGTACAGACACATGCATTGATTTCTTAGCGTGCTCATTGCTGGAGAACAGATGTCAAGCTGGAATTCTTTTTTTAACTTGGAAATACCTTGATCTAGTTTAAATTGTTAAAATAGGTATCTATTTTATTATACATAATATGTATTTATACGTGTGTATTTATACTATATAGGAATGTTCGGTGTAAAGGTTAAGAAATATGGAGTGAATGTGGATGGACTGCAAGTTATACCCAAAGGAAGGAATGTTTTTAAGGAAAAAAAAAACCCAGAACAAATTATATGCTCATAATTTCTTTAGTGTGTATTACTATAATCAGTCTCGTGGGTTTTTTTTGTTTTTTTTGTTTTCTCTAGTGGGAAAAAAGGCAACAAGGGGATATTCTTTTTGACAGAAATGTAACTGTAAACTTGAACAAGTGGCATTCTTGGAAATGGAGGAAAGCTACAGTAAGTGTAAAAGTTTAGGATGTTCTCTGAAGAAACAGTGGATTCGTCAGCCAAGAAATTTGATAGCTTCCTGTCTTTTCTCCTCTAAGTTGTAACTTTTTGTGGTATAAAGGGGTGTTGCAAATGGAGGACATGTTTTGTTCTTGAAACATTTTGGTCTGTGTGAAGGTACAGGAGGGAGCAAACAACAGGTTCTGTTACTGTTGGATCACTAAATAGAAATAAAATTATTCCCTGAACACTAAATAGAAATAAAATTGTTCCC
Organism: Pedionomus torquatus; assembly: GCA_013398155.1. NCBI lineage: Eukaryota > Metazoa > Chordata > Aves > Charadriiformes > Pedionomidae > Pedionomus > Pedionomus torquatus. The sequence continues at coordinate 1,271,047 of VZRU01020239.1, read as the reverse complement.
TGAACTGGAAGTTCTGGCTCCTCAAAATATTTACTTTGTAAGGGTTCCAAAACCTGTTGGAAGGGAAAAAAAAAAGTCAAATTACATGCTTGCTTTAATTTAAGACCTTGAGTTTTGCCTTTCTACTGTTGATGTTACAGTAAGTGAGTATGTATCAGCTCTCATGAGAGGTAGTAGAAAGCAGCTGAGGACTTTAGATCACCCAAGTTTATTGTGGCTACATGTTCTAACATATTTGTGCTCCCTGGACTGAATAAACTCTTGGTCAGAATGACTGACACGCTTCTGTATGTTTCATAATACCTGAACTTTGTATTGGCTTAAGCACAGGCAAGTTTCTTTCCAGGTGAAACTGGTCAACAGCTTTGTTGAAGAAGATTTTCATAGATGTGAAAGATATTTCCAGACCTTCCCAAGCTGTTGATGAGTCATCCATTGAACTGTAGTGACAATGTCTGGTGTTGGTTTCCCTTATTCTCGTGTAATCCGAGTTTTAACTTGCATGAGTGTGGGTTATCCCATAGTGCTTTTGAGGATCAGGTCACTTGTCCTGTGTTCCTGCTGTTGCCTGCAGTTCTTAAATATTAATAAAAAGCCTATCAGCTTACAAACAGATCCTTCTCTCTTCTGTGGTCTTTCAGTCTTCTGCTCGTGTTTGGAAAATTGCTGGGACTTAGACTCAGTTTACTTGTGACATTTCCTTTTCTTTCTGCCTCCTGTGCTTGTGGTGTTTCTTGCTCTAAATGAGAATATGGAGTATATGCCTTATTTGCAGGCAGCTACTTTGAGTGGATTTCCCTTGTACTGGGTAAGGCTGGTGCCTCTGTCAGCACTGCTGTGTGTTGCAGAAAGTCGCTGTTCACTTACTACCTCAGTGAACCTGAGGTCAGTGGAGCAGAAGTAGTATAAGCCTAGTAAAATTTGGTGCATAGCTGAGTAGAGTTGCACCGCTCCTGCATGTCAATAATGAAAAATATTTGCAGTTTGGATGTACATGGTCAATACTTGCATTCTACTGTGTCACTTGTTTTCATTTTGACCAGTTCCAATAAATGAAAATAGGGAGGTTTTGGAGCTGCTTTAGTTGTGGGTTTTTTTTTAGCATTGCTAGTAGCTTTTATAGTTAACTGGGAATAAAGACTTCAGCATGTGAAAGCAAGGCCAGCCATCTATGTCTTTTAGTAGCTGTGTGGAAAATGGTGAAAAGGGGAAGCTATTGTCCTCTGTCACTGCTTTTTAAATGCTATAGGAGTGATCTTTAATTCTGCTAGTTTTCTGAAGTCTTCCTTTAGTGTATTTCTGTTAAAGAAATCAAGTGGAGCTGAAAATATCCCTCGAGTGATAGCTTGAATGGTTTCTTAAATTTGAGTTGTGCAATGTAGAGCCTTTATGCTAAAGTATTGGTCATGTTAGTCAAGGTGGCAGTTCAGAAGAGGGTAACACATGATGCTTCTTGATGCCAGTGTAGATTATTTCTCAGAGCTTAAGGTGTCTATATTCTGAATGTTAGTTTAAGTTAAGGGTACTCTTACAACTTATTTCAGGTGCAACTCATTCACATAGAAGTTGTGGCTTGGCCAAAAGCACATATATAACTTCAGTGCAAGTTGTCCACAGAGATTAAGTGGAGCTCTTCTGAAACATTGCTCCTTTGTTTGGAGTTTGGGAGCACTGTTGTGTTTTCCTAAGTTACTATTTGTGCTGTAGTGAATAAAGCCTGGTCACTGCAACCGGAAACCCTTCCCGTGTATAGGGGATTGTTTTGTAGAGTTTGTATTGGAGCAATTTGTGCCTGAAGTATTCTTCAAATGCTTTGAGAACTTTGAGTTTTCAGCATGCCACAGAAATAAGAACCCCAGAAGATGAAATTGTAAGAAATTTGTCTGGCTTTGGTCACGTTTTCCACTGAGTTCAGATATCTGTTATCTGCCAGTATTTTTCTAGTAAAACAGGGATAACTGATTAGCAATGGCTATCTTGCATCATGAGTTGTTCAGGTTAAAAATACCCTTTTGTTGAATAATCCTTAGGTTTTCTCTAAGAATGAGCAAATATTTCTCTGCTCTTCTAGACTGCAGCAGAAGTAAACATGCTGTAGTTGTATTCCTTAAGAGAAGCTTTATTTGCTTTGTGATGCCCCAATCAGCAATCCTTGAAGACAAAACTATGAGAAATAAAGATAATACATGCTTGCAGGGAGCTCCTGAGTCATCCACAGGGCTACTATATCTTCCAGGATCAAAGTGGCCTGTAAGAGCTCTAAATCCTGTCAGTTTTCCTTGCTTTTGTGTGGCACCCAACACCCAGTGGTTATACTGAACATCTGAGACTCCCTTGGTCTTCTTGAGCTTCTCTCTGGGATGTAGAAAGAGCAATCTGTAGGTGCCTCTCAGTTGCTCCATTTTCACAAGATCCTAAGAAAAACTTCTAAACTATCCTTGGTCAGGGATGTCTTTCTTTCAGCTTCACAAAAAAACCCTGTGTTGATTGAGCACCTCTAAAGAATATGATAATTATTTTTAATGGCACCATGTTTTGAATGAACTGATGCTTTCTGATATAGATTTGGTGTTGATGGAGTAATGGAATTAAGTAGTCATATCAAAGCAAACGATATGCTAAAGCATATCTCTTGCTGTATTTTAAAAATTCTTGCTCCTCAGTCTATTCTTCTTTTGACTTTGTTGACTTGCTTCACCAGCTTCATATAGACTTGATGCTTGATATTGGTGAATGCTGGGAGGAGTAGGCAACAGCTTACAAAATGACGTGGTTTTTTTCCCTTGTTTTCTCTTCCCTCAGTTCTGTCCCTGTTCTCCAGCTTAATCCATTTCAGTGCGTTAGCTGCCAGTGCAGCGTAGCCTGTGATGCTGGTGTAGGCTGGCATTGCAGGGGTGCTGTGTTTCTGTGAGCACGCAGAAGCTAGTGCTGCCGCTGGCTTCCCATCCTTGTTCTCCTCCTACCTCCTGACTGCACCCACACTGGCATTTGTCTGAGCTCTGGGGAGGTAAATTGGAAGGCTTAAAACTGTTTTCTTCATGGCATGTGGTACAACATCACAGGATTGACTTGAAGATTTGCTGTGTGATTTGTTTGCTCCATTGAGTAGGATGATTAATGGTTGTGGATTTTATGAGGGGGCAGAGAAAAAGGGATCAGGACTTCATATAGTAGCAGTACTGGCTGAACTTGGAACTTCAGTGTGACTTAGGTCTTCCATGTAACGTTAATGCCTCCTGAGAAGAGAATTTGTGACCTAGATCCAAAGAAGTACATTAGTGTTCCTGTTGTTCTCTTTCTAGATTTATCATTTTATCTGTGAGGATTTTTTCCATGCATATCCAAATGAGATTGTCTAATATACCACAGCTTCTGTTTTATGTGTGCTAAAAACTATAGACTGAATATCATTGCTCAACCATTTCGAAGGTAAGAGTGGAATCCGTGGGAGTATAAGCACTTTGGAAATGACAGTAGCCTCTTGATAAACAACTAATTTTTTTTCCCTTGCTAAAGCTGTAAATACCAAGACAGACAAAATTATATACTCTACCAAAGCAAAAGTGCTTTGTGTGTAATTTTTTTTTTTAGAGGTTCCCGTTGTGAGTGGGTGATAACTGTCAGCTGACATAATGTGACTTGTTTGTCCGAAACACAGTAGAGAAAGTTACTAGTCTGTACTGCCCACATACTACTTTAATCTTCCAAGTGTTTTGTAGTATTGCCTAACCATAGTTATGTAGCCTGTGATGTAAATTAAATGAAACACTGATGTAGCAGATTTCTAGACTGGTAACAGATGCCTCCTACATTAGGAAATATGGCTGTGTTTAGCATAAACGTGGGGAAGGGGATTCTGTGGCCTTTGGATTGCCTGGTCTGTTTATTCATGGGGTTAGGGTAGACACACGCACTTCAGATTTATTATGTCAGAATGTCACTCCCATTCCAATAGTGATAATACTGCTCTGTATGGTGGTCTGTCAAGAAGAGCCAAAAGACTCTTGATGAGAATAAGCAAAGAGAATAAGTCAAATCTGCTCTTAGTATAGGCAGATGTTTCAGAAGGCAACATCTGTATGTGTAGCCATGTGCTGTTATAGGACAGCTTCCTGCAACAAGGAACCAGTACTGCCTGTCACTTCAGAGCATTTAAAAAAAATACCAACAACAACCAAAACAAGCCAGTGTATAAAAAAGCATTTTACTTTTTCGTTCAGTGAAAATCCTGTACTTAATATTGATTGGGGTATCTTGCCAGTTCTACAGGGAAGTGAGGAGAAATGTCTTACAAGCTGGTGTAATTATGTAGGTGGTACATAATTACAGGTACTTTTGATGCTCTTACTCCTGTGAATAGTTTCACTGAAGTTGGGGCTTGAACAGTTGGATGTAGGTCCCAATGCCAATCTAACAAAAGCTAAGACTTCACATTATGTTTGGGTTTTAGGTCCTGAAAAGTTTTGCTTGCCTTTCTGTCTCAGATTAGGTTCTACATGACAAAGAGGTTTAAAATATAATTTTTATGGAATTTAGGATGTCCTAGCTAAATGCCTTCTACTGCTTCCTCTTTTGTAGCAGATGCAACAGCAAAAGCAATGCTTCTTGTTACTAGCATGTGCAGCAGTTGCCAGTCCTGTTTTTGGCTTTTTTGGCCAGGATCCTGGGGTGGTTTTTGGGTGTGGTGGTTTTTTTTTTGTTGGGTTTTTTTGTTGTTGTTGTTGTGTTTTTTTTTTGTTTGTTTGTTTGTTTGTTTGTTTTTTTCCAGCATCCAGAGAAAGTTTGCATTGGCAGCCAGTGTATTGTTGTAATATAGGCTTACACTGATGTGAATAGTCTTGGCCTCTGCTCAGACTAGTAGGGTTCTTTTTTGTTTCTTAGTGTCCCCTCTTTCCTCTCTTCTCCAGACCCATCAGACTAAACAACCAGACTAGAGACTGAAATGAAGAACTTGGGAAAACCAGGCATTTGTTTCTTCTTGTGTTCTCTCAGCTGCAGACTTAGAAAAGCATGCCAGGAGAGTGGTGTTAAAGCAGGTTTTCTTCATTACATCTTATAATAGTAGTATTCCTAAATGTCTGTCAAGTTGTGTAAGTTGAAAAGGTCAGTAAGTACAGCTGAACCAGAGCATGAGGAAGGAAAACTGTCTGCATCTTAGGAATGTATATTGCAAAACTCAGCTATATACATGACTGAGTCACATCTAGGAAAATCCTTTCCAGTTGCTGCCTGTACTGCCATAAAATACAGTTTTCTCCATTTCTAATAAAGATTAACTGGTTTTGATGCAAATTAACTGTCTGAGCATTAGAACTTAGTTGTAAGATGAGTCACTGGAAAGGCAAAAAAATCTTCTTGGTAACATTTGAAACATTTGGAAATTGACACCTGAGCTGTGGAAATATCAAGCTCAGGTGTTAATGGTGAATGTTACTCTCTAGCCTGACAAATTTTGCAGATATTGTTTAGGTAAGGCAGTCCAGTATGTCCTTTAATCCTTAATTAGGTTCTGCCATTTCTCTGAAACCAAGTAAGTAGTTAATTCTGTGTGTTCAGTCCCTTTACTTGGGGCTATTGAGGAAAAAAATGTCTTGGTTCTGACTTAACTCGTTTGTACTCCCATCTTGGGTGGAATCAGGAGGAGCAATTCCTTCTTGTAATGATTTTTCTGTTGCTACTGTGTTTGTCCAGATCATGAACAGAGTCATCTGTGGGTAATGTATTTTAAACAACCTGCATAGGTAGCATATGTGTGAAGGCTACTTAGGTGATGTCAGGCTTTATTATATACAAATTAATCTACTTTGTGTCAGATGGATCAGTAAGATTTGTGTAATACCTACCAATTTTCATTAGGATCTGAAAATTCCTCTTATGTATATTCAAGCCATCTTAGCTTGAAAAAAGCTGAAATTATTCTCTGTCCACAAATCTTGCAATCTTACAGAATCATAGAATGGTTAGGGTTGGAAGGGATGGGCAGGGACACCTTCCACTAGATCAGGTTGCTGAAAGCCCCATCCAGCCTGGCCTTGAACACCTTCAGGGATGGGGCATCCACAGCTTCTCCAGGCAGCTTGTTCCAGTGTCTCACCACCCCCACAGTAAATAATTTCTTCCTAATATCTCATCTAAATCTCCCTTCTTTCAGTTTATAAACCATTATTCTTCATCCCATTGCTCTGTTCCATGATAGAGTACTTCCCCTTTCCTGTATGCCTCCTTTAAGTACCGGAAGGCTGCTATAAGGTCTCCGCAGAGCCTGCTCTTCTTCAGACTGAACAATCCCAACTCTCTCTGTCTTCATGTGAGAGGTGCTCCAGTCCTTTGATAGTCTTCATGGTATGGCCATCCTCTGGACTTGCTTCGACAGGTCTGTGTCCTTATGTTAGGGGCCTCAGAGCTGGATGCAGTACTTCAGCTAGGGTTTCATGAGAGCAGAGCAGAGGGGCGGAACCATCTACTTGACCTGCTGGCCATGCTTCTTTTGATGACCAGGATACAGCTGGCTTTCTGGGCTCTAAGCACATACTGCTGGCTTGAGCTTCTCATCATCTACTACCTTCAAGTCCTCCAGTCTACTGTCAATCCATTCTCTATCTAGCCTATATTTGTGCTTGGGATTACTTCAACTTGCATGCAGGACCTTTCTCTTGGCCTTGCTGAACTTCACAAGGTTTGCATAGGCCCACTCTCAGGCCTGCCTAGGTTATGAGGCATTTGAAAATTCTGTGCTTGCTTCCCTGTTGCAAGCCTGTTACTGACAGCTTATGGGAAGAAGATGTTTACCTCAAGTAAGCAGAGGGTTGAAATGTGGAACTGCCTCTTGTCTGTTGTAGGCAGCACTCGTGTGGTCAGTTCTCTAGAATGTGAGGGCTGTGGGAGTGCTTTGTCTTCCCTGCTCCAGCTCTCAATTTAACAGCTTGTCCTTTGTTTTGTGTGTTTTGTGTTTTGTTTTGCTTTTTTTTTTTTTCCTATGCATGGCATTTCTGCAGAGGTGTTTTAGTTATGATACTCTGAAAAGCTGTAGTTTCTCTGCGAACTTGAGCAATAGTTTCAGTTGAACCTTATCTCTAGTGTACATAAGGAAGTCAGAAAACCAAACTCTGCAGAACAGATCAGCTGTTTTGAGGTGGCTTTTGGTTTTGAGAATAAAACATCTTATGGGGGACTTATTTGGTAAAGAAACATTCAAGTATGGAAAAGATAGAGTACAACTGCCTGTTGTATTCCAGGCAGCCACTTCTAGCTGGGTTGTTGGATGTGCAGTCCACAGGGTGAATGTTTAGACTTTTGTGTAAATCCAAGCAACTGACCGTGTAAGTAAAATGGTTTTGAAGGAATGAGAAAGTGAATGAATTCAACTTGCTGATGCAAATCTTGCTAGGCTAACTGTATAGCTAGTTTCCTTTTTCTACATAAGGGTGCTTAAAAAAGATAGGATTATTAAGCAAGAAGTATTTAGAGGGAGTTAAGGGTCAGCAGAAGTTTGAGCTGACTTTGAACATACTTAGAGCAAAAGAGATATGGAAAAGAATTCTTCATTCTTAAAAACTTTCACTGCCTAATTCTTCTCATTCTTTCTTCTCCGTGTAGACGCAGCGCTATAGAAGATGCACTATTACCGATACTCTAATGCAGAAGTCAGCTGTTGGTACAAATACCTTCTCTTCAGCTACAACATTGTCTTCTGGGTGAGTACAAAATGCAGAGACTGAAGTAGTTTAGGCATACCTCAGTTTTACTAATTGCTCCTATGTTTCCTCAGGAGAATAGGCTGAAATACTTACCTGAAAGCAGGAAGTTGATGTATGGCATGTCCTGGGTGTTTGGGAATTGAAGAATCTTATCCCGTGTGAGAAAGTAATTATTATTGAAAATTACATGGATAATGATTCCTTACAATCTTTCCTTTCCTTGTCCCTTCCTCCTATCTTACCTTCTGAGTAAAGATAAAGCAGTGAAGCATATAAAACTGGTTTTCATGTTTGTTTGGATAGGTTATATTAATGGAAAAAGGAAAGAACAATCTGCTTGCAGTATGTCAAAAGAAAGCAGCATAGTCTCTACTGTTGCTGACAAGGCCTTTATCTTTTGAATGATGGAGGACATTAGATGCTGGTTGTGTATGGGCAAAAGTTAAAACTCCCTTTCTGAAATGCACTTTAGTATATTAAGTTGCTTCCCTGTTAAGAGAAGTCTCTTCTAATACCTCTTTTCAGTTCATCTTTGATCTCTGTGTTGGGGTGGTGTAGCTGTGGTGGTGGTGGTGTAGCCATTCTGCTTGGCTTTTCCTTTTAAGAAAGGGAACAGAGGTCATAGAAAGTCTCTGTCTTCCATAGCATTTTAATGTGGGATTATCTTCTTGCTTTTGAGGCATACTAGTAAGACTTAACTTCTCAAAGTATGCTTGTTTTAATGAGGCAGTATTGTACCTGTTAAGATAGCCCTGCAGGGAGTCCTGAGAAGTTTAAGTGAAATTATCCTATTACATCAAGACTGGACCTCCTTTTGATTTTTAAAGCCTTTTTTTTTTTAAGTTTTTTTTTTTTTCCTCCAAGTATCTTCATTTGTCAGAATGAAATTAAAAGTCTGCAGTAGTATAAGGTGAAGAGAGAGCACCTTTCTCTTCTGAGTTGTTTTTCAATGGGGTGACTCCTGTGAAAGCCCCAGTGGGGGAATGGGCAGGGGGTGGACAAGTGGCCCCAGAAGGAGTGCAGGGGTGCTCCATCTTGGGGTGCAACACTGCTTGATGCCTTCCAGTCTGCACTTGAGAAGGTGCAGAGACTAAAAGTAGGCATCTCAGCCTCCCCTCTCCGGTGCTTGCTTCTTTATCTCCAGTAGCAGCATTTTTTTTTTGGGTAGTCCTAGAATTGCACCTCGTCCAGGACATAGCTGTTTCAGTGAAATGAAGAGATACAAGTGTGCTCTGCCAAAGCCACCTAGGTTACATGTGAGCTTGCTGTCTCTTAGATAAATTGAGAGGAGAGAAGGTAAAATAGCTTTTAGTTGCTGTCATCTTGATTTCTTTTGTAATGCTTTGCAGCTTCATGTGTGGCTCTGTAGGGCTTTTGGTGGAAAAAAAAACCCAGAACTTTTCACTCATGCTATAGGAGATGTGGTGCTTTTGCCCTGAATATGATGATGAAGGGCAAAAATTCTCTTAAGCTCTGGAAAAGAATTCTGAGCTCATTTTTGAAATGTAAGAGAAGACCCAGGCTAGCATAAGCTAGCTTTTGTAATGCATGTTGTTTTTTAGGAACATCTGAAATAGCAGGGCTGTGCCAGGAAGGGGAAAGAATCTACCACCAGGTGGTTTCCGGACCCTGAGAGGAAAAGTGTGGGAAGAGACAAGGGTAGGAAGGAAGGAAGAACTGTAGGCTGCTGATTGCTTCAGCGTGGGTGGAGCTACAGTGTAAAATACGATTGTCCAGGGGGTGTGAAAAGCATTCTCTGTAAGAGTAACATTTTGTGCTTACAAAAACAGTAGGTTAGGAATGCATTCCCATTGCTTGTAATCAGACCTTGTGGCAGGCTGACCCAAAATCAGTTTGTGTGCAAGAGTTGTCTTGCAAAAATAATGTTTAGCTGCAGCCTAGATCTGAGAAACAAATTAGACGTGTTTTCTCATTTAGTAGGGCAATTCTAATAGCGTAGTGAAAGATGCTCAAAGTGTGGTTGGGAACAGGTAATGCTTAAACTGTAAGTGGTCTTGTGCATGGTGTCTGTGGGTTGATGTCAGTAGCGTATGTCTCCTGAGCAGAGCTTACAGCTTGATGCAGTATGTTAATAATGTAGATTTTTTCAGTTCAAAAGCAGGAAATTACCAAATACTGGTTACTAGTTTTAGTTTCCTGTTCAAAGGGGTACAATTGAACTGCTTTGTGTTTGTTTCCATTTAACCTTTCATGTAGTACATGGCTTAAATGACTCTCTGGTGTAGAAGTGAGATGGGTAGTCCAGTTTGTTCTTGCTTACACATTATCCAGGTTCTAGTGAAAGGCAAATTTCAAAATGCCTCATTTTTGAAAAAGCTGACTTGTGCACTCTCCCTATAGGAATACTTTTGGTTAGCACCACTACTTCTCAGCTGCCTGCTCTCCTGTTCACGTGGCCCTTTCGTTCAGTGTGCTGATAAAGGTTAAAACTTTGCTTTCAATTTATACTGGATCAGTTCCTTGGTCTGCCTTATAGCAGTCGCTTGAATGCCTCTGTGCAAGAGTGGTAAAGAGAGGGTATTTTCCTGGTGCTAATCTCTTTAGAACTCTGTATTGGGTATGCTCAGTCATGCTAACTTTTGAGGTGGTTTATCACCATAGTGTGTTTTACAATAGTTTTCAATGAGATACTTTGACATATCTTGCATGTTGTTATTTAATGAATGAGGTTTCCTTGCTTTAAATACTACCATTGTGCTTCCTTGCAAATTGGTTGTCTTGGTAATTGCATCTGTAACTGCAGTGGCTGGTCACTTTGTTTCTTCAAGCATATCATACTTTACAGTGTTATGTTTGGGTTTTTTTTTTTGTTTGTTTGTTTTTTTTTGTTTTGTTTTGTTTTTCCTGAAGAATCCTAGTGTGTGTAGTTTGGCTGCTTCTAGTGAGAATTGGGAATCACTTGTGTCTTAGAAGCAACGTGGATAAATCTAAAACTTAATTTAGCTATGAGACTAAGTTTATTTTTCTGCTGATGAACTGCTTTACTTGTAGATAGTTTGCTTATAGGTGCTCATGGTAATAATTTTGCAAAAACAGTGTAATGTTGTGAAACTGAACACTTTATAAAAACATGAGAGCAGTGTTTGTGTTGAGAGGTGAAAATTAAGCATACTAGTGAAAAATCTACTTGATCAAGAGTATGTTACAAATTAAGACTATAATTATAATGAAAGGCAGCCACTCTGGAGACGACACCCTATTTAACACCCAATAGCACAGTGTTAGTGTTATACTAACATTAGTTTGTATATAGTGTGGAAGATGTGCATCTTCCCAATTCTTAGCCCTCCTTATTTCTTTAGAAAAGTTCCCCAAAGATCCATCTGTGTCTACTGTGTATTTTACCCTGATTACTGCATATTATACCAGATGTCTTCACCTGTCTCAGAGCATTCCTGGAACATTTGGAATGAGAAAGGGTGAAGTGTGTAATGTTTGCATGCAGTGTGTAACTTAATGATATACATGTTTGATTGATTTACTTTTTTTTTTCTATTTTGCTTTTTCAGCTGGAAAAACACTGAGTTAAGATTTAAGGGTAGTGTGGGTCAATACTCTCTTTATATCTATGTGATTTCTAATAGAATTTTTTAAGTTTAAAGTCACTTTAAATGTACTTAGCATATTCAGAGGCTGAGATGAGTAGTCATTGTGCTGTTAGAAATTTATCCTTTGTAGCACTGCTTTGCCCAGTTTTAACTCAGTCTATGTAGTAGTAGTGGATTTTTGTTGGTTAATCTGTGTACTTAAGTCCTAAAATACGGCACATAATTCTTCATGCCTTGACAGAAGCATATAACATTGAGTGAGTTTTTTTATGAAATTACATGAATGACACTTGCAGCTCTTTTTAGTTTTCCTTGTCTCTACTCACCCTCAGCAGAGTAAACCCAGAACGACTTCATTTGCCCCGAGTGCACTTCAGGGTCAGCAGGCAGTGTAGGCAGCAGTACTTAAAACCTCCATATGTATGGAGGTGCTGCATTTACTAGAAAGGGTCCCTTTTTCAAGGTGTATTCTCAGCTGTTGGAATCTACTAGTCAGCATGTATAAGGCTCGGGGTGGGGGGGAAGTAACCCAAGTCATTCACATGGAATCATAGGAACATTTAGGTTGGAAAAGATCTTTTAAGTTCATCCAATTGGAATATAAATGTAACACTGTTAAGTCCACCACTAAACCATGCCCCTAAGTGCCACATCTATGCATTTGTTTAAATACCTTCGGGGGTGATGACTCAATCACTTCCCTGGGCAGCCTGTTCCAGTGCCTGACAACCCTAATGCCTGATCTAAACCTCCCCTGATGAAACTTGAGACCATTTCCTCTTGTCTTATTTCCTGTTTCTTGGGAGACCTACTCCCCACCTCATTACAGCCTCCTGTCAGGTAGTTGTAGAAAGCGGTAAGATCTCCCATCAACCTCCTTTTTTCCACGCTGAATAACCCCAGTTCCCTCAGCTTCTTTTCGCAGGCCTTGTGCTCTAGACCTTTCAGTAGCTTTGTTGTTCTTTGGACATGCTCCAGCACCTCAGTGTCTTTTAAGGTTAAATGGACACAGCAGGCTAGAATGCCATTTTAAGTAATGAGGAGGAGCTGCCCTCAGTTTGTAGAGAAGTCGTTTCAGTTCGATTATTGAATTGGATGTCAAAGAAAAACTGCCTGAGAATGGAGAAAGGGGAAAAAAAGACCTTAGAGAGGTCTTTGAGAGACCTCTTAGAGAGACAGGGATCTCTTGCTTTATTTGGATGAATATAATTCACAATTATATATTGTACAAACCTGAATTGGTATAGGGCTTGTCTGTTGTCAATTAGATTTGTTGCTTTTTGAAAGTAAGTGGATGGACCGTTATATCAGCTTAATTCAAAAGGGCTTAAAACAAGGTAAGGATTCAGAAGACAAAGTGTATCTAATTCGAGACAAGGCTACTGTAATGAGCCTTGACACTGAGACTTCTCATGGAGTGTCAAGCGTGGCTTCTGTCTTAGGGGTGGGACTATAAAATGACTTCAAAATACATTAGATATTCTGAAATCTTTATTAATGTGTAGGCAAAAGGTTTAGAGGAAGTCATTGGGACAAGGATAACTCCCACTCACATGCTATTATGTGGAATTACTAATTTAGTACTGTATGGTGCTTCTTGAGTAATCACAAACAATCAAAATGAAATACTTTTTTTTAGTTTATAAAATGCAAGAATGCTATGGAATAAAAGCGCTATAAATCCTTTTTGCAAGAGATTGACTCATGTGGAGGAATGTCCTATGACTAGTGTGTGAGATCATAGACAGTATTTGTTTTACTTGAGCAATAGTGCTCCTGCCTAAGTATTTGAGAATTTGTCAATTAGTATATTTAATGCCTTTTTTTTTCTTCTTCTTTTTGTTTTAGCTAGCTGGGGTGGCCTTCCTCGCAGCTGGTCTGTGGGCATGGAGTGAAAAGGTAAGGATAGAAACGCCTCATCTTCCTTTGTTTGGTGGCTGCCCCTTCTCCTGCCCCTGTAAAACTACTTCCTCAGGAAACGGCAAAGGTTGCATGTAGGGTCTGAGCTCAGGACCATGTTCAAACGATCTAACTTGAGTTTAGTTGGAGTTTCATTCTTGTCCCTGATCAGGTGTTAAGCTGTGGCCATTGAAGTTTAGACCATATTTAAACTTGTGGTAACAGGTTGCTAGGGAGAATTTAATCTTTCTGAATAGTCTTTATGAACCTGTTCTCTTCTGAAAGTGTTTCTTATAAAACACACTTATCTGTCTGCCTCTTTTAATTAAAAATATGAAGTGTTTGGGAGGAATCTAAAAGGTATCTTTTTATATTTAAAAACCACCCAAACCTTTAGGATCTTTCTGAAGGATTACAGTCTTTAGGCCATCTGTCTTCCACTTCACTCCCTGTGGAATTGCTTAAGTGATTGTGTCCCCACGTAGAGGAACAAAATTGGGGAACGTGATCTAGCTGATTTTTGTTTCTTTCAGCTGAGTAACTTCCCCAATCAGAGGAAGTTTGTCCAGGTGTGTACCTACAGAGTTCATGTCTTACAAGAGAAGAGGTGGTATACGTATGGAAGTGAATAGTTCACCCCCTGGTTATGAATGTAAGTGTGGCCTCAGTATTACTGCAGGCAGTAGGAGAAAGTGACAGTGACTAGCAGATTTACTGATCTGCATCTTAATTAGCAGTGGAAGTCAGGTGCCCTTCCTCTTCAGTTTTGCTGCTGAGTAGGAATACTTTAATTACCATCATAATGTGACACTTCTGTAATCAGGGTGCACATACATAGCAGTTACCCACATACAGAGAGGTTCTGGTATTCTTCCACTTTTTGGAAGTAAAGGAGTTTTATGATAATCTTAATGCCTGGGGTATTTATTCTTCTCCTCCCACTCCTGACATTCACACATGCGTTCTCATAACTAGATTAGTGATATCATTGGCATATAGTAAGCCACCTCCACACACAAACACATTTTACCTCTTGTTCTGTTGTTATAAAAGGATTTTCTTTCCAGCCCTTTAGGAAGGGTGTTAAATTTGTCTTGAATTTGTATTCTGTCATGTTCACAGATTATTTTCTGTTCTGTAAAGAAACACGTAAGAACTGTGTGGTTGGAAGTAACTAGCTCGTAACCACCGTTTGCCAAATGGATTTTATGGTACACTGAATTTACTAAATGGCAAAACCAGGCTCTTTTGTTGTGATTTCTTAAATTTTGTGTGGACTTTTTCTGCTCTCCATCCTGTCTTGCAAATAAGTGCTTCAAAGCTTTTCCTGTGGTTTTGAAATTCTTAATGGCTCATGAAACCTGCACTTTATTTTTCATGTCTGTTGTTCTGTGACGTGTGGGCAGTTGCTAATACTAGCACCATTCTTCATCCATAGTGCCTGTATGGATCTGTCTGTTTACAGATAAACATCTTGGTGAACAATAGATGGGAAGTAAGAGGAAAAACATTTCTGAAGCTGTGCTGCAGTGATAAACCCAAAGATAAACTGCAGGTGGTGGAAGAGTTTTGAACATCCTGTCTCTTAGTGCAACATATGGAGTACATTGGGTCCCTCCCTTTAACTTTGCTGGTTTTTTTTTTCTCATCTTTTTCTTTTTCTGCTGGGACTACACTTCATATTGATTCTTCAGCAGTCTTTTTTTCTGGCTATAAATCGTGTCTGTCTTTTAGCTGATAATATATCAGCAAGAACACTGGTAAAAATGTTACACATCCTGATTTGTATGCCCACTTTTAGTCACACTAGCTAAAGAGATTGGATTTATCTAATTGGCTTTATTATAACTGTGTTTTGTTACTCTGAACAGTCATGTAAAAGTTAAATTGCATAAAACTTTATACAATAAAAACTGGATAGGTGTTAATATCTGTCACCCAAGTTCTACTGCAAAAATCACGAAGAGAAAGTGAATTATAATAAACTATTAATAGAAGCAAGGTGAAATACACTGAATCCTCTCATGAGGAAAACATTTCTTTTTATTGTTAAAACCATTTAAGAATGGATGAAAAGGAAGATCTGGGAAACTAAATGCTAGTCAGCCTAACTTCATTTCGGGAAGCTCATGGGTAAGAACAAATGGAGAGGTGGAGAGGGAGCAGTCGATCTACTTGAAAGCAAGATTGTGATTTAGAAGGACTTCAAGAGCATGGAGAAGTGGGTTCACAGGAACCTTATGAAAGTTTATTTAAAAGGAAAAAAAAAAAAACAACAAGTAAATACAAAATTCTGTGTCTGAGAGTTGGTCAGGAAGCTGACTATCAGGCTATGTCTTCATATCCAGGCTAAAGCATACTGGGCTATATTAGCATGAGCGAGGCCAGTGGTTGAGGGAGGTGTTTCTTCCAACAATATTAATCACTTTTGAGGCTGCATCTGGGAGTATTATGTCCAGTTTCAGGCTCTCTTGTGTCAGACAGGTCTCTTCCAATCTTAAGTTATTGTATGATTTAGTTTACTTATTCTTTAGTTTGCTGATCTTTCTTTGTGTTTGTACACAGAGGTATGTAAACTGTCTAAAAGTATGTGCATGTAACTCATGCTATAATCAGTGGCACTGTGATAATCAACATGTAGTTCAGAACTTCAATATAAGAAATCAACTGTCCTTGTCAGATCCATTTTGTAGTTCTGTACTAGTGTATCTCAAAACAGTAGCTGGTTTGGCACTTGTTAATGAGCTCTATTAGAGACTTCTTTTAAGGACAATCCATGTTTGCCCTCCTTTGCCAACATACTTCAGTTGAGATACTGTCATGATGCTTACAAACAGAGCTATTACCATCCTGCATAAGGGCACAGGTAGAAGCATCCTTAAAGAGATGAGTAAGATGGAATGAGATGGTCCCTTGAACTGATTTGCTTGTTTACTTCCTTCAGGATTTGTCTCTTAAAGTATTTTGTTAAACAAAAATCCCCACAACCTTCTTTTCAAAAGAGAATGTTGTAAACATAAAATGAACATGAAGAAACTGTTGTGAACCAGCAACATCTGAGCCCAGTTCCTGCCAACTCTTCTTCATAACACACTTTGATCAGAGGAAGTTTTCTTCTAGAAGATATTGCTTGGGCAAATGAGATTGTCTGGAAAAGGGGTGGGGGGTGGAGGGAGAAAGCTGGAGTTTAGGTGTGGGAAGGAGAGATAGCTGGAAATAGTTGTGAAAGTTTCAAGATCCTTGTCATATAGTGCTTGGTTTCGTAGTGTGTTGATTCTACAAATTAGGCAAATTGCAAGTATCATATAGGGAATAGGTAACTTCTTTTGGTGTTAAAATTTTGTTTGTGGTGAAAGGGAAATATTTAGAAAATACTTCATTGTTTTTGCAGGATTTTGGAAGAGCATTCCCAAGACTACTCAGGACTAGAAAGGGTATAATGAAATGTTGAGATGAAAAATTTGCTTCCATTGAAAACAAAAACAAGATTCTGTTCCCCTCCCTTAAAATGTCACCAGTAATCCGCTTTGTAGATAGAATGTCTCTACCTTTCTGCCACCTAAACATTAGGATTGGAAAAAAATATTCTTAATTTTTTTTTTAAAGACTTTAAAATCGGAGTGCTGTTCTGATTAGTGCATTTTGAATTAATGTAAAGCATTTATTCTTTTCCTTGAAACTAAATGAAGGTTCAGTGATAGTATTAAGCTTTTGGCACCATCTTGTGGAAGCTTGTTTGACAAATAAAACCTAGGAGATTGCAGTCGATTTACTTATTATTGCATTAATACTTCCTATGCTAAGATGAATAGAATAGGGATTGTCAATAATCATTTTACAAGAGATTTCCAAGGGTTTGCAGCCAATTCAGTGGGAATTGTGGAAATCATGGGCATCTGGGAATGTTAAATGAAAAATATGCTTATAATAGTCTCCTATTTTCCTGTTTTTATTCTTTCAGGGTGTATTGTCTGATCTGACAAAGGTCACTGGTCTTCATGGTCTGGACCCAGTGGTGCTTGTCTTAGTGGTGGGAATAGTGATGTTTACTTTGGGATTTGCTGGTTGTGTAGGAGCACTGAGAGAAAACATCTGCCTGCTGAAGTTTGTAAGTAGTATGATGATATGAGTGGGTTGTTATGTGTGTGAAAGCCGGGACTGGTGGGTAACTTATAGAATTTAGTTTGTTATAATGTATATGGTAAGTTTATGACAAGGTGCTTAGTAATGACATTAAAAAGCAGTGTAGGTTCAAACCTGTATAGATTTTCCTCTTTTGGGAAAAGTGTTTCTTCCCTTCTTAATCTATTCCATTACACAGTGATGCAGTTGTAGTATATATACCAAAATCTAATGCTGTGTATGTTCTGGAATGTATTTAGTCAGGCAATACTACAGGAGATGATATAGTGACTTAGTGTAACAGAATCCCTTAAACGTAAATATTTCCTCTAAATGGACTTTGGTGACTGATGTGAAATCTCTTAAATGGTTGTTTTTATACTGAGGCTGCTTCTTCACTTTGGATCTCAAAATGGTTAAGGTGGATAAAACATAAAACTGGAAATGTTCCAAGAAGTAATAGTAAGGCTACTTTAGCCCAGTTCTGCAGGTTCTCTTACTGATATTTTCACTATTATGCGTAATGACTGTAGTATGATGCTCACTTTACTGTTGATGTCAGGTGACCAAATCAAAAAGATAGGGAACTTCCAAGAGGTTAGGCTTATTGTATTCTGATTTAACAGGCTGTGTTCTCATGCTGACTGCACTGACTGAGAATTTTAACCTAATTCTCTGTTTCTGGTGGAGTTGGACTACGGATGCATTCAATTGATGAAACATGAATTGATGTTTTCAAATTTATAACTTTATTTTTTTACAGTTCTGTGGAGCAATTATGTTTATATTCCTGCTGGAGCTGGCAGCAGCAGTTCTGGCTTTCCTGTTCCAGGACTGGGTCAGGGACAGGGTCAAGGAATTCTTCGAGAATAACATTAAATCCTACAGAGATGATATTGATCTCCAGAACCTCATTGATTCGCTACAGAAAATAGTAAGTTCATATCCTGTCACTTCTTGTATGCGCTCTAGGAGAATATGTAGATCTGGAAGGTTTCCTTTTTGTTGCAGATTTATCATACTCTGTAGCCTATAGTACCATGTTACAGGTGGGCTGTTTTGCTCTTTCTGCACTGAAGAAGACTTGCTTCCTTAAGTATCCAGGCCAGTAAACAGCAAAATGTAACTTAATGTGAAACTAGCTTTTATTAGTTCCAGGAATTGAACATTCCTTGAAACGTTGGGATGTCCCCAACCTGCAGTTGTGGTAATTACACTACACTGTTTAGGTCAAGAAACTTGCATAAAAAACTTCTAGAGTTGACTGACCTTTGAGCTAGTGAGAATTTACCAGTTAATTCACTTGGATCTGAAAACCTTCTCATTCATAAGAAAGGAAGTATATTCACAAACATTAGGATTCACTTCTTACTGTAAAGAAGAAGAAAAAAAACTCTTGATTCATAAAGATTTAAGGATGGAGTCATAAATTTGAAGAAACCTTCTTATAGTTTTGGTTTGTGTTTTGTTTTTTTTTTTAATGTGATGTTGCCATTGATTCTGTACAGCCTTAGAGAAAGGGAAGATGATGAACAAATGTAATTCCAGAGAATTTGTTCAATTGTCTAAAGTACCCCCAAGTGCTAACTGTTTGTCTTTCTGTTGCAGAACCATTGCTGTGGTGCCCAAGGACCAGATGATTGGGATTTTAACATATACTTTAACTGCAGCAGTGAAAGCAAAAGTCGTGAGAAGTGTGGTGTTCCTTTTTCCTGTTGTATACCTGATCCCGCAGTAAGTTGTTTCCTGGCTTTGTATTACTCAGATATTGTTGAAGAGTTAAGAAAGGAAGTACTTCCTGAATATAGTGTGATGACTAGGGCTTTAAAAGGTCTTTTGAATGATCAAAAATTACTGTTGCACAGACAAACTCTTCTCATGTTTCTGCTCAATCCTTTTTTAGAGTCCACATATGGCAGCCTATTACCTGAAAATTAGTCATTTAGAATTTATCTGTTATCATTAGAATCTGTTATCTATTGTCAGAATTCCTGTTGCATCACCCCTCTGCCAGACAGTAGGAGTAACTCCATTTTGCAGATTGTTTATCAGCAACTTAAGTGTTCATACGCAAACTCTGTTTAAAGTATTTGAGTAAATTTTCTGGGTTTGGTAAGATTTAGGTGGTTATTTGTTAGATTTGTTCATTAAACTTTAGGAATCTGGTTCTCTTAGTGGAAGCCAAAATGGAGAGGTAGGAACTAACAGATAATACTTCATAGTATTAGTGTGAATAGTTACAGCTCAAAGTCAGTCCAGCAATCCTCACGTGGAGCAGTAGCCGTTGGTAGTTTATACTAAGGATTTTGATTGTCTTTGCAGTCAACCAAGGAAGACTTTGTCAAGGACGTATTCCATGTTCAGATTCCCCAGTAATTATTTTCTAGTTGAATTTGGAGCCGTACTGTTCCAATGAGGCTTTTTCTGTTGCTGGGTGCTGTATTTATGGAGACATAAGTATTTTAAGATCTTTTTAATATGAGGTTCTATTCCTAATATTTCAATATAACTCACTATGCATTGTGAGAATTATGATATAATTGTGTAATACATATGTTTTCAGAAGTCTCAAACAGAGAAAACAAGTCTTACAAAAAATATCTTTGCCTCTTTGGAGATAAATACTGTCATGGGTTTATGTGAGATTGTGGTCTGGAAGGTGTTTATGATCTTCCTACTTGAATCTGCAACTGGTGTGTTTTGTCTTCAAGACTTAAGTATATCTTGGAGCTGGGTAGTGTGCAAGACTGAGCTGTCAACTGAGTGGGCTCGTGTTGCAGCTGTTTCTTGTTCCAACCAATTGGGATAGCAAGTTGTGTACCACTTGAAATGATGGAGTTGTAAGGCATATTTCTCCACTGAGCTGTAAATAAGTCAGCCTGATACCTTTATCTTGGTGTTGAGGTGTTACATGAAATACCTAACATGAAATAGATCTTGGAAATGCAGATGTCTTACCTGGTCGCTGGCAGTACAGTTGCTACACTTCATGTTAGAAAGTCCTTGCTAAGTTGAAAGTCATGCAATAGAAGAAGATGAGATTTCTGGTGGAGGATGTTTTCCTGCTAGTATACACCTCTGCTTTGTCACTACTTTTTTTTTTCTTGTGTTCTGGTAGTACTTTTCTCGTTTTTACTGAAAATGCTTCTTAAAATGGTTGGTTATGACGGTCATAATTTGACTGCGGATTTGAAGGACAGAAAAACTTCCTGTGATGAGAAATGAGTAGAATTCAATTTATTTATTTTAAATCTCTTTTGCTTTGCAGCAAAAAGTTGTGAATACACAGTGTGGCTATGATGTCAGAAAGAAGGTAAGGTGCTGGGACCCTTCCGTCTTTCGTATTATGTGCCTGCATAGGCAAAATGGTAAAAATGGTGGAATTGTTGATAGATGTCAACTTAAAATTCTGGGAACTAATTGACTGTGCTACAGCATACCGCAACTGGAGAGTTTCCTTTGTTTAAAGTAAACTTGTACTGTGGGAAGGTGGAGAAAACAAGTGATGGAACAGGAGAAAGGCACGGTGTGTTTCAAAAAGGGGTAGGACATGCATTTCAAATGTGCATTTCAGTTATTGGTTCTAATAGTCTAACTCTAATTGCTGTTATTTGCTAATTCTAAAGTATTCTAGTAGTAGGATATGCAGGAAGATACTGACTGCAGTGTCTAGCATTTCCTCATTTAGTCTGGGCATATATGTATTTCTGGAATCTGGTTAAAAACATTGCTGCATAAATGACAAATCATTAATTTAGCTATATAATGCAATTGACATGACCTTGTAATAAACTTGAGCGGAAAAGTAATAATCTTATTCTTTCTCTTTACATTCAGAGCAAGAGTGAATGGGAGAATCAGATTTTTGTCAAAGGCTGTATCCTTGCTCTTGAAGCTTGGTTACCCCGAAATATCTACATCGTTGCAGGTGTCTTCATAGCTATCTCACTGCTCCAGGTTAGTTGGTTTTGCTATGCTACTTTGAAAAAAAAGTTTCAAGTTTGCAGTTACAGACTTGCTGAAGGTAAAAATCTTTATGGAGAGAGGTACAGTAAGTATTTAGATGCTGGATTTTTTTTTTAAGTTATAAGAAGTATAAAAAAATATATAGGGATGAGAGACAGTCAAAACATCTGGTATCAACTAATTTAATTCTGTTGAAATTCTTCAAAGAAATGAAGGTCACTATAAACCACAATATAATTATAATACATGAAGTATATAATGATTGTGATATATATTGTCATATGCTAATATAGCAATGTGCTAATGTGTGACAATTTTGTATAATAATGTGATACAATAATATTTCCTATGTTTCAATATGGTATAAGTGAGTGGAGATATGGTCACCTACTCAGAGCTAAACTCTCTGAGTCTACAGCCTTCTCTCACAAATGTGAAATTGCAAAACTACAATTCTGCCCTTCATGCTAAGGCTGCCGTTCAGCTGGCTGTAGGTGAGGTGTAGCATACTGCTCAAAACCGGTTGAGGATGGAAGAGGAGGGAGATTCGCGACCTGGTTGCAAATGGGGTATTAGCAGACCCAGGTGAAGGAGTTGCTGTGACTTCTTTCAGTACTTTGGTGCATCAAAGAAAACCAAAAATCTCAGTAAAACATACCAAATTACTTCTTTTGAAGTGGATCCTGCTTTCATTGTGGCAGTTCTTTACACTTACTGAAATTTTTTTGCTGCGATACTACTTCACTTTAGTGGGAAGTAACAAATTTGTAAATGTACTACAGAGTGTAGTTTGCATTTAACTGACAATAGTTGGGCATAGAATGCTGGCAAAATACCTCTTCCCAGCCATGGCAATACTGCCCTCTGTTGCTTGGGTTTTGATATTTTATTACCATCTAATGATAGTGCTTTCATGGCTTTGGGAGATGCTGTCTTGAGAATGCCACCTTCAATTAAGAAGATATTCAAGAAAATCTTTCGTCAGTGTGGTGACTGACCATAATTTGACGCTGCTGTTCTTACATTCTGAGTCTCTCTGAAACCACTTTCACAGTCACCTGTGTTTTCAAGTTCAGTCTGTCCTGTGTACTATTTCATGATGGAACTGAGAGTTAGACATAACTCATCTAGGAAGTGAGAAACTGAATGTTAAAGTTTATAATTTAAATGTCTCAGAATAATCTGGGACTTTTCTCACTACTGTTTGTGACAAGATTTTCATTTTACTGTTGGTTACTGTACATTCTGTGTGTATTTAAAAAACTCGATCAGATAATCCAGTCAATTTTCTGAAGTTGTGGAATGAACAAAAATGCCTGACTTGTAACTTCAGCATAGTTAAGCATGAGTATTGTAAGACTCAAGTAAGCTTGGCTAAGTGGATTTCTTCCAGCTCTAGGGCATTTAGAAGCTTTATTGTGAATGCACCTGAAGTGTTACATGAAAACACTTTCTCAGGGGTTCTATTTCCTGTAAGATTCTATGTTTATTACTTTCTAGAAATAGCCATCCTTTAATGGATCATCCTGGCTATGAAATGATGTGTAAACCTGCAAGAACTTTATGAATGCATGTCTTCATTCACAAAAGTAGCTGCACTGACATCAGTACAGTGTAACAGGAGCACATAAGAAGTAGGTTCTCATACTGTAAGAAATAACTGATGGTAATAGGCTCTTAACTTCTAAAAATTTCTTGTAGATTGGTACGTTGCAAGTGTTTCATCTCACAAATGGCTTGTTTTTTTGTCTTTTTAGATTTTTGGGATTTTCCTAGCCAGGACATTGATTTCTGATATTGAAGCTGTAAAGGCAGGTAATGCCTTCTGAATATAAAAGCAGACTTGTGTTGCGAAAGTATATTTTACAGTTATTGGTTGGACATCAGTGTGGAAGAAATGCACGGACCATGAAATACTCCTGTTATTAAAAGCCTTATGTGGATTTTCCCCCGCTTGTTTTTTTTGTTAGAAGTTGGTACAAAATATCTCCAAATACACATCTGTCGACGTTTTTTCCTAATGAGACATCTCAGGTGCACCGGCATTGATCTCCAAGGAAGAAACGGAATTTCCCAAGACATTGGCAGAACAGATTGTGAAGATTGCAGCAAGGAGATATGAAACTCCTGTAAAATCTTTCCTTGAAGGATTACCATGAAGATTGCTCTGTTTTCACTCCCAACTGTCATGAATTCAAAATATAACCTTTTCATAAGGTGTGTTGATTTCTTCAGAATCTTGAAATTATTTTAATCTCTACAGTAGACTGATCCAGTAATTTTTTGGCAAGATACCCAGCAACTATAATCATCATGATACTGGAAATTGGAAAAAAACAGTCTCAGATTGTCTAGTTCTTTAGTTGATCTTCAGTTATACATAAGATGGGGAATTTCTGTTTGACAGGAAATAATGTAGATGTCTTGGGGGTAGGAACTTGTGCTCAGCATCAGAGCTTGAATAACCCATGCCATTTTAAAAATGCAGGCCTTTACTCAAGAAGGGAAAAACCTGATGATCTGTAGCATTATGTTAGAAATTTCCACTTCAATCAAGGGGATGTGAATCCCTGGTGCTGTTTCCTTTCTGGAAAAGTGTAAATATTCTTTATTTATAGAAGAAAAAAAAAAAACTCTTAAAAAATGCTTAACTTTGTATTGATCGGTAATATCTTTAAAAAGTTCTGTCTGCAGAAATTTTAAAATGCAGCTCATTTCCGTAGGTAACAAGCATGCTGTGCCTGGCTGTTGATGGTTTATGTCTTTCTTCTAGTTTCTCGCACACCTACTATATTGATCTTCACAAGTCTTAATAGCTAATATCAAGACTGATGAAAAACATTTAAATTCAGCATTGATCCCTACTGGAATCCATTTCTTTTAATGAAGAGATAGACACTTAGTGAAAGATGAGAGTTGTTGAATTTCTAAACCTTCTGTAAAGCTATTGAATCATCAGTTCTGCTTGTATTCAGATGCCTGGTTCAAATGCCAGTCATGGTATGGTGAACCGGAATGATTTCTTCACTGTAATTTTCTGCATCAGAGTGTACTGCTCCTGCTGAAGTGATTTTTATCAGAAGAAAACTAAATTTTCCTTTTCCTGCCCTCCTCTCTTGGGTGTTCAAAAGGTGGATCTGTAGTTCAATAAGAGTTCCAGTCATCTCTGAAAGACTTTGTCATAGTATTTTTAGCTTTAAGATAGAAGTGACTAAAACATCCTTGGAAATAGCTGTAGCTGTCAGTTTTACTGTGGGCCATATAACTAACATTGTTTACTTCTTCCAGTGACACCAATTTTTTCAGGGAGAGCAGGTTTAGTTACAGTGCCTAATGTAGTGTAAATTTTAGGAAATTATATATTTTTATAATGATATTTTACTACGTGTAGTCTGCCTGAAGGATTTAATACTTGTATTTCCAAAGTATATGGCTTTCCTAGGAA
This sequence comes from Pedionomus torquatus, assembly GCA_013398155.1. NCBI lineage: Eukaryota > Metazoa > Chordata > Aves > Charadriiformes > Pedionomidae > Pedionomus > Pedionomus torquatus. Next base: position 1,246,349 of record VZRU01020239.1, on the reverse strand, counting down.
GCTGAACTTTTAAATAGCTCTCTGATGCCCTTTTTTCTATTACATGTGTGTTAACGAAGATTTCACTGGCAAAAGCTGGTCAACAGTAAGAATGTTTGTGTCTGTATTGATTGTCCACACGTCCTTCTAGCTTTTAATCTGTGAAGCACTTCACAGACAGTGCTGTACTTCTCATGCGCTTGAGCTTGAGTTCAGCTTTCGTAATTCTTTTTCTGGCCAGTGACTGAGACATAACAGGAAAAGGAAGCTTGTCTAAGGATGCCTGACTTCCATACAGTAGCAGAGAATGGTCTGCTATTACTCATAAGAGAAACCTGAAAGTAAAATAGCTAGAGGTGCAGTGATTTTTTTTTTTTTTATTATTTTTAGCTTTGATGTACAATGAGGAAATAACAACAATAGATCATTGAGCAGAAAACAAGAGGCATTTCTTTTGTAGAACCTTGGATTTGAGGCCTGTATTATGTACATTTTGAATCTAGTCCTTTAGGAGCAGCCAAAAATTTGCTGCTGTTACTGCTACTTTGCAAACAGCAGTGTCCAGCAACCTTGGCTTTAAACTCTGGTGCTTGGAACATTACAACGCCTCATCAACCAACTTACTCTGTTAAGGTTATTTGAAATAATCCAGTGTATGTAAAATTTGAGAAAGATACTTCTATTTGTAACTTTTAAATTGTAAAATATTGCATTGAAAATTGCATCTAGGGGAGTGTATTTTCCTTTGCTGCTTCTTGACACAGAAATCTCCTATTCCTGGGAAGTTGTTTTCAGCAGTTGGTGAAAATCGTAATGGTGCCAAGGATATCTATGGAGTTCATGCACTGAAATTAGCTGCCGACAAGAGCCAGTGTCGTGGATCAGGATTCCAGTGTCTGTAGATCTTGCCAAGTTGCCTGAAGACAAATGCATACTCTGCTTCTTTTTGAAGTACTGTTTGTATGCAAAACAGAATTTAATTGAAGTGCTGTCTTTCCACAGTTTGTTCATATTGGCTTTGGCTGTATTAACACCAGCTTTGTGTCAATGCTGCAGCTATTTGGAACTGAATTTAAGAGAGCAGGCTCAACCTATTTGAGGATCTTTAAATGCATGGAGTGATTTCTTTTCACTGTGGACACGCTTCTCTGTGCTTATTCAATATCACTTTTAAAACTCTGGGACTCCAGGCAGCCCTAACCCGAGCTGTTTTGAAGTGCACCCCAATTGATGGTGCACATGGATAGAGTAATTTCAGACTTGGAATGGGAAAGCTTTCTTACCTGTTTCTACTGTAGCTATACTTAACATCTTCTCTATGGAACTGATGTGTCTTCATGGCTAAAGATTTAGGTTATGGTTTAAAGAAGTCTCGTCAGCAAAAGCAATTGGGTGTGAGCCTGCTTCTAAAGCCTTGAAGGAGAAACAATTCAATGATCTCACGCAGAGAGGTTTGATAAATTGTTGATGTTGAGATTTCAGTGGTTGCATTTGGAACAACTCCACAAACACTACAATGGAAACAAGGTTTTTAATGAAGATGTCAAATACGAGATCAGACTTGAATAATTAGACTGAGAGAAGGAAACTTTCAGTGTGATCGCTTTTATTTTTTCAGAAACAAGCACAGTTTATTTCTGTGAAGCAATGTATTTATTTGACAATATGGTTGACAATGCAACTGCCCTTTTGTTTTTATTAATACACAGTTTTCCTGTATATGAAGAGGAGGATGAATATAAGGACTGAAAAATTGCAGTGACCAAAGGACCTTCAGTCACCTCCTGAAAACCTGAATATTACTACCCAAGGGGTCTTTAATTTTGGTGACCTTCATACAGTGCCATGTGGATAGACTTGTACCTTCAGTCTGTTGAGGTTGATGTGGCAATTGGCTTATTCAGAGAATTGCCTTGGTTTTTGTCTCCCCGTTCCATCCTTTCCTCTTCCTTCCCCTTACTGCCTGTTGGGTTATCATGCAGCTTGAACCCTGTTTAGCCAATGGAAGGGGAGGTTCTGTCTCTTCTTCTGTGATGGCTTTTCTGAATGACTTCCAGTATATATATATTTTTTTTTCTCAAGCCTTAATTTGATTTAAATAAAATATAATGTTTTGTACTCCTGGAGTTTGATTTCTTAGATTTGTTGCTTCTAGTCACTAGTATTTTCCTCTCTAGGGTTTAGACTGGCTACTGGGACTGCAATTTATAGATAACTACAGAAATGGGAAAAATCTGTTTGTGTTCGTGTATATATTTTGCTGAAACTATTTTTTTTTTTTGTCTGAGCTGCTGAATAATAGACAACACTGGTGCTTTTCTCTCCATTGTTAATGGAAAGCTGTGAACAAGTGAAGAGCTACAGAACGGTGTAGAGAAATTAAGTCTCTGGGCACCCAAAAAGTTAAAACTGCTGTTTGCATTTTGACTGCCACCGTCCACCATTATTACCCTTGTGACTAAGAGTACAGTCTGTGGTTTGTCATGTCTGAGCAATGTTCCTGAAACTACTACAGAAATGCAGAAGGGAAATAACTTCCAGGTTTGAAGATAAGGCTTGTAGAAATAGGTTTGTCTGCTGCTTTGACTGTTTTAACTTTTCTTTAATGCATTAAAACCTGATTTTATTTTTAATAAGGTCAGAGAAACATTTAACCAATAAAGGCTATATTGGAATAATGCAATATCTGGAATTGGATACTCTAGAATGTTAAGGCTGGGTCACTTCTGATAAGAATGACTTAGCTTGAGTGTGGTTATTTGATGTGTGTATATATAGAACTTGTAATTCAACGTGGTATCTCTCATACTAATGCCTCGTTTATGTACAACCCCAGATCTGATTCCGAAGTTTAGATTGTCTGAAGCTGTTTATCATTCTGACACTGCAATTTTGTAGGATGTGCACGTCGCTGTGTGCTTTAATCTAGAGGAAGCTGTTCTTGTTTCAGCTCTTGTTTTTCTTTTCTCCTACTATGTGGTTCAAACCTGCTTCTGTGTTACTCATCAAGTGACTTGTCTGGGTGATTTTATGAAATATCCTTTCTCAACAGTACTACTGAAAGTGATATTTGGTGGCAAATGTAGTGGGCTAAATACTGCTTACAGGTTTTGCAAGTGGGAAAGTTTTTCAAGGAAGAATGTTGTAATGTTTGCAGACATAAGCCAGTTACCCTCAAATTGTTTGAGAACAGGACACTCTGTTGACTTTAATATTCCCTATCTTATAACAATTTTTAAAGGTCAGTACTCTGTTTTTTCTCTATAACTTTTACCACTGGCTAAAAAAAGTCATTGTTCCCTAGCTCCTTGGTATCTACCTCTACAGGGTTTTGAATTTGTTCTTCTAGGTCTTGGCAGTGTGACTCTGTGACATACAACTGCTTCAGGAAGTTCCCATAGGAACAAGTTGTGCAATAGATCCTGTTCTTACCTTTTTTTTTTATTACATGACCATTTTTAAATATGAAAGGCTTCTGTAGAAATGTTGAGAGACATTTGTTTTACTATGGTTTTTCATTATCTAAAAGTAAACCCAGATTCTGTTACTGGAGATAACTTAAGGAAATGTTAGCTGCTTCCAAACCTTCATACACACCCACTTGTAATTTCTAACTAGCTTTACAGTACCTGCAACTCTGAAATTAGGACAAGACTGATCTCAGATACTTAGGGATTTAGCTTGTGACAGCAGTGGGTAAAAACTGAGAGATGAACTTTAACTTGGAAGTTGAAGGGGGAATTGGTTTATCGGTACGGTTTTGTGGTGGCTTTAACATGTTCAGTTGACAGTTGGGCTTGCAGGTTCATTCACAATGTGCAGAGGTTGAATTGGTGCCAGTTAGCCCTTTGTGGTGTTTAAGCTACAGCTCTCATCTAACCTAAAACTCTGTTGGTTTGGGTTGCATGATACAAGCTTGAGATTTCTTGGTAGTGATTTTTAAGTCCATTGATATAGGGGAAAAAGTTGCAAGCAGTATCCAGATTTTATAAAGCCAAGCAACTTAATGTGTTACAGAAGGGGTAACTGCCTGATACTTCTCATAGGATGTTTTCTAAGACCACCTCCTTTGCAGGTCTTATTCTCCCTGCTGTGTGTTTGTAGCTTAGTGAAGAGCAGCAGCGACACAAGTATCTGTAGGCCAAGGAGATGAGCAAATGCATATTTTTTTTTATATATATAGATGTATTTGTTTTTAATGCACAGCTTTAAAAGCAGGAGCTGTGCCTGGACTTCAGTAGTGTTGGTTACGTGGCAGTATAACAAATGCAAGGTAGGGTTGGTGGAGCTGGTGTTTATTGCACTTGCCTCAGCAGCAGTGCAGGGTTGCTTTGGGGAAGAAGGGAGACTAGTGGGGTGTCTCTCCTCTCAAAACCTGTAATGTTGTGACAGCTTCCTTGACCACATTTGCATTACTGTGATTGCAGAGCTGTTCGAGGGTTTCTTTAATCTTGTCCTCTTCTATTTCTTGTCTCAGATCACCTGAATGGGAGATGAAATACTGACTTTTAGTGACATGCTATGGTATAGTGGCTCCCAACAGTTGCTGTAAGATAAAGGTTTGGAGTACTTGCTCTTTAAATTAAATAAAGCTCTCTCAATAGATACTCTTTCAGCCACTGAAAGTATTGAACAGGCTAAGACTTTTCTTGAACTCAAACAGGAGAAAAAAAAAAACTGAGCAGAAGAAAAGCACTGTGAAAATGCGATACAGACAAGTTCCAGCATTTTCTTTGACCTGTGTGCTGTTAGCCTTTTGTATTAGTAAGATTCAACTCCTAGTATTACAGTTAGTCTATTAAGTGCAAATTATATACAGCTCTGGAAAAAAGTCTTATAAGTCACATCTTTTGTGTCAATATTCCATAGTAGCACCAAAGGATGCTAATGCTTATCTCTACTCAAATATCTGTGTGGCTCCAGGGGAAAAACAGAGTATACTGCAAAATCCAGTTTGTCTGCTAATGTAGGGTGGCTCCAGGATTTGAAAGGCAGATCCTCTTGTGGCAGATCCTTGTCTGAGCACAATCATTTTCAATTTAAATGAATTGTGTATTAAGATGAGAAACTGGCATGAGATCTTTGGACTGTAATTTTCACGGTGGTTGTTTTCAGTTAGTGTCACACATCAGGATGAGTCTGATCTTGCTCAAAGCATTTTAAGTCTTCCCTGACCACAGAGCAAGAGAAACTGAAGTTGTGTCTCTTGTCTTTCACTAAAGTTGCTGTGCAGAGGCAGCATTGCTAAAATTGCTGTTGTATCAGCTTCTGGTTTGCTTAAGTATTGGCAGAACAAACGCCTGCCTGTGGGAGATGATACAGACTTTATTTCTTTGAACACAAAAGTGCTGTGGATATGGGACTGCCAGACGTTTGTGCATGGTGAATTTGGACAAAGATGCCTTTATTCTAAGGCTCTAATTTTGCTCTTCCAGGATTTGATTATGCCACTGACTCACTGGAATAAAGCCTTTCTTTTTTCATTCAACTGGTGGTTTTATCAGCTTTTCATAAAGAAAGAAGCTACTTGTCTGGGACTTTTGGTGATCAATAAAGAATGAACCTCTTTAATATCCTTTACCACTCACTGACTGCAACACTGCAAGCAGCACACAAGGCACAGAAAACACTTGTTTTCATCACAAATATCCATCCTTTCATCACAGAAAACTTAAAATGAAGTTACCTGAATTAAGAAGACTGCACAAAAGGCCCATTGAATTATATTTCACTTCAGGACTTGTATTATCATCTTGTAGAAGTTTGTGTAAGCTTTGAACTAGCTGTGATTCCTTAAAACATTCTTCAAGGGTTTCTGAAAAATAAGTAAACAAATACCTGAGCTATTAGCTGAAAAAAAGCTAGGAAGTTAACGTGTGCTTTTTTCAAAGTAAAATTCCTTGCTGGCTTCATTTCAGATTGGCTGTACAGGGGTGTTTTGGCCATTTGTTTTCTTTACTGGAGAATTTCTGTATTCTGTAAAGCGTTTTTTCACTGGCCTCATTCTGGAAAACAGAACCTGCGTAGATGTATAGAACAACCTCCTAATAAATTAAAATTGGCAGTGATCAATGCTAGAAATACTGATTCACATGGGTTGCTATATTGTGTTTGAGAGCCCTAATGGTGGACCAAAGAGGAAATTGTATGTAGATTTGTGATCACTGTCTTTTGATAAATTTGGACCCATTTTCAAATCTGAATAGTCACACAGGGNTGGGTAAAAAAAAAAAAAAAAAGCCCCAAACCAAAAACAACAACAAAAAAAAACCCCAAACAAACCAAAAACCTGCCAAAACCCAAACAACTCAATCTCTGTGAAAACTGGCTCACTAAAAGTGGTAGTTTCCTTGCTTGTTTCATTTACAACTTCTACAAGGTCCTCTTGTCTATGCTTCTGCTCTATTCTCTCCTGCATTCAAATGTATCTAGTCCGAATATTTCCTCCATTTATTGATCTCCTTAATTAATCAGTCAAGTCCATGATTTGTCCCTAATTTTGTGTTCATTTAGACTTTGTCTTTTTTTTTTAGTCGTCTTCACCTTTGCTTGCCTTTTGGTTTCTAGCATCATACAATGCTACTCAACAGATTGTGGCTGTCCACACAACCTGATCACTTGATTCTGACCTAAACAAAGTATCTTGAGGCAATTTCTGAAGCCTCTTGCTTTTGTGGTCTTCTGGATGTCTGACCTCTTTTATTTAATGCTGAAGAGCTAAATCTGGATAAGAAAAATGCTTCTTCCTATGCGTTATGTAAGATTAGCAGAGTGACAGTGTTTCTTAATGAGGATCTTGCACAGAAAAATGCTTTTAGGAGAAAAATACCTAAATTGATTGCAGATGCTATTGCCAAGGCATTCAGAGCCTCATTCTGCATGGCAGCATGTTCGCTTGTTGTCATGGAAACCAGATGCTTCACTCCTTGTGCCTCCTGGATGGCTTTGACCACTTCCTGTTAAAGCAAAGGTAAAATATCACAGATGGATATCCGACTTGTGGATAAAGTAGAATACAGAGAGAAATGAGATTGCACTGTTCAACCTCTGAATTGATGGAAACGATTTGCCTGCTGCAATGCAAACTGATAATACTTGAAGACTAGAGATGACATTTGTTTTGGTACTGATAATATATGTCTGCTTAGGACTGGACTAATTTACCTGGAATATCAACACTTAGAATTCTGTATATGCATATCTATAGCAAAAATAGACCTCTCTCAAGAGTTCTAGTTTGACCTTATTCCAGTTGTTCATTTCAAGCCCTCAAACTAGCAATAATTGTGCTTTATTGAAGCACACGTAGATAGTATCTACTTCTTTATCACTACCTGAAAGTAAAGAAGAGGTTGGGATGCCTGTGTTACAACAGCAGGATTTACAAGGAACAGAAGCTTGTCCTAATATGCCAGCAGATAGACATCATGCCAGATTCATCCATCACTGCGTAGATAAGTGGGCTCTTTGGATCTCCTGGAGGACTTAGTTTGGGACAGGTTACCTTTGCCATTTTAATTGGAAAATTGAAGTTAATATTTATGGAAATAGAAAAGTTTTACCTTCTTACCATTTGTCAAATCTTACTTGAAGAGGGTAAAAGTTGACAACTGACAGGAAGCAACCACGTTAACTGTTTCCGTACAGTATCTGTGGCTATAGAGAGCACTGCTCTCCTGCTCACCTTTCCTTATATCGGTATTGAGGCAGACTGGGGGGGGATTTTATTGTGAACTTCCTTTTTGTAATTTTAAAGCTGTATGCGCTTTTAAACACTTAACCCCTGTCTCAACAAGCTTTAAAAATATTTGAGGGATAAAGTAGAAACATATCTCATACTTGGGACCTGTTGTGGCGTAAGATCGATGCCAGCAGCCGATTTGCCTCTCCGCAGACATCGCTGTGGTCGTTAGCATTGCACCACTGCACAAGTCTGTTGAGCAGCATGGGGTCTTGGCCCAAGATTTCAGCCGCATCAGCTAAAGAGAAAAAGCATCATCATGAAACATTCAAAATCGGAATTCTCAATCTTTCTGTCACAGAAATGTAAATGTAGAAGTAGCTACAACCACAAGACTGAGCTCAGTGTTGTTTAAGAGCTGTAACTAAAGCATTGGGCTCTTAAAGGACCTTGGAAATCTTTAACTGAGGAATGCTAGTTGTGTTAGGGCAACTCTTGGAAGTGGAGAACAAAATAAGCTGTTCCCGTAGACCTATCCTATTTAAGAGGCTGTTGAAGCAGGACTTAAAATGAGAAGCTTCATATCTTTGAAAACAAATGCTCTGTTGCTATACTGAAATCTTCATGAGGACTCTCTTTCCTATTTGGTATCATTTCACTTGCTCTGAGACCTGCACAGATGTTATGGGCTTTTTAGAGTCTGTTCTTGCTGTTTCAGTGCTCTTGGTAGTGTTCGTAATTACTGTTGGTAGCATGTGGGAACCCAAGCCTTAGTGCAGAATTGCAGCGTATCTGTAATTGCATGTCTCAAGTCTGAAGGAAGTGCATTGAACTGTGTATTGGGCATCATCAAAACTTCCCCCGGAGTTTGGAGGAGCCTTTTAATTTGCCATCCCCTGTGTTTCAGGAACCCTATCTCAAGACTTGCTACAAGTGTTAATCAGTTTGTTTGACGTTTGTATAAAACCTCACTAGATAACTTTTCCTAAGAAGTGGAACTCTAATGATACGCTGTGGTTTAAGGCTTGTTGCCACTAAGGGAGGCTACTCCCAAAGCCCTTAGAAGTTCAGCAGCAAAAAGAACTTTACTCATGTTGTCTCAATATTGCATCAGTCTAATACACGATTCCACATGAGTCTTGCTGCAGTTAAATAATGTATCTTTAAAGTACTGCGATCAAAAGTGGCTAAGTAGTGGAAAGTGATTTCTTAAGCAAAGCAACAGTGCAGATACAAGGGTGCTGAGGACTGTGAAATACTCTATTTTAAACAAATATGCTAAGCATGGGAGAACATTCTAGTATATTCTGCTTCAGTAATTTCAGTTAGTTGATTCTGTTCAGTACTTAAGACTTAGAAATTCCACATCTTGGTTCAGCTGGAATTTTCTTCGAAGTGAAGGATAGCAGCGGAAAGATAGGAAAGTAATAATATGCGCAGATTAAGCTGTCTTTTGTAGGAACTGAGTGCTCACCCATTTGGCTATGAGCACAAAAGAGTTGGTTTTTTAATTGCCACACCGTTGTTTCCAGATATTCCAGTCAATCATGAACTGAGGATTTAGATGCACAGCACTTCCAACTGTGCACCAGGTGTAGCAACTGAGAGGCAAGAGTAGTCACAGTAGCTCACTTCTGGTGCAGAATTACTCTAATTGCAAAAATATACAGTGGTTATAAGATGGAATTCAAATTTAGGAGTCTCATGTAGTAATTTGTAATTAGGGGGTTTCTTGTTGATTTAGGTTATCTTGAGTCCTATCCTGTGCCCACCCCCTGCCCCTTGATACTGGAGGACTAGAGCAGACAAGCATGAAGTGTGTATTGCGTGCTCTGCAGAAAGATACGGTAAAGGCCTTCATGGGAAGTGTACTTTGCCCATGAAGGGTTATATGGGGCCTTCGGACTTTTTCCAATTTTTTTTTCAGCTTTTCTAGTCTTAAAATAGTTCCATGTCTGAAAGAATCATATAATCAGGATGGTTTGGGTTGAAGGGAACCAGGGAGGTCTCTGTTCCTTTGGAAGCAAATTCAGAAAGGTGAATGATGTGGGGAAAAGTCTGCATGGTTTCAAGATACTGAGAAACTTGTCTCTTGGAACTTTGCAGAAGCAAAGACTTGGGGAAGAACATCTGAAACAGAAGGGATAGCTTTGGCTGATAGGGGTGCCAGCCTGCTCCTGCTTCTTTATCCGTCCCATTGTGTGCTGCATTTGGTCAGGTATTCTGGAAAGTGTCAAATAGAGCCTGCACCAGAAAGTCAGTGTCAATAAACCACATGGTTACTCTGGATATTTGGCAGAAACTCTGAGTCAGCCTATACTCTTTCTATTTTGGGGAAGGTGGTGAAGGAGGAGAGACACTTCCTTTTTTTCTTGCTTGTCCAGTACACAGAGGAAGAATCTACATGTCAAAATATACCAAAAGGAATCTGGGAGCTTCAAGCCTAGTTGAACACATTCGTTTTGAGAGAAGAGATAACTTATAGTTGCACAACTGCCTGTGTAGCACCTCCTGTAACAGAAAGGCTTATGTTTCCAGGTCAGACGTTACATGTTAGTCTGAGGAGATCATAGTAATCCACTTTAGTGCTGAAAGAGGTAAGAAGGTGGTGAATGGAACCAGTTTAAGAGGGTTGTACAAAGGAAGTGTGTCTTGACCCAGTTTACCGGACTTCCTGGTATCTACCAGCAAGAGTTCTTTGAGATAAAGCCATTTAGTTATTCTTCACAGGAACACTTCTAACTTACAAAGTGCCGGATTTGAATAAATTGTGTGTGTGATTGACCTTTCAGTAGAGCTGAAAGTCTTTTGGCTGTTGAAGTGCACAGATTCTTCTGCTCCTCTGAAGTGAAACAGTGAAAAATCCAGGAGTTAATGTTAACATCCCTTTAGTGTAATGAAGCTGACAGACCTGACTGCAGTTTTCTAGAGGCAGAAAGTCTAGTCTGTAGGCCTCAGCATGGTCAGTGATTGTCAGAGTAATGATTTTATACTAGATGATGCAATTAACTAATTTAGTGTGGACTTCTTGCTAGGTGCGTATTCACAGGAGCTTCAGGCTGAGTTAATTAAGGGCAATGTTAGCTCATGGGTAACAGCATAGGAAGTAATTAAAGATGGAAGAATTGTGTGTTCTCAGGCAGGGTAAACATTGAATAATCTTCTACACCTCTTTTTCTAGTCTATACTTTCATATCTGCATCATTGCAGATTCAGAAGTTGTACTATTTTGTGTGAAATTCTGACTTCATAGTAGGGCTGGCAAATAGCATTGAGTTAAAAAAAAAAGATAATTTAAATTTGTATTATGTCTCATTTTTAAAAGCTAAATGATCTCCCTGTCACAATTCAGGTATAACTTCAGATAAAAGACCTTTTAATGAATTGCTTCAAAGCTTGAGAGGAGGAGGTGGCTGAGTTGTTATATATCTTTTAATGTCTGTTTGCTACCATGATGAAAGATAAGTGAAAACAAATTTTTACTGGACTGGAATCAGTACAAATTAATGAATGTTAGATCAAATTAATATGCATGATATAAAATTTAGAAAAGTGATGTCAGCAGCTGCCATATCAAAGGGGTGTCTGCAGTGGTGTAAATGAGTACAGCATGGAATGTAGGAGAGTGGGATTTTTTCCTTCTTTCCCCTTTTCCCCCTCACATATAACTAGTGGATTTGTGGTTATAATTGTTCCATACACAAAAATTGTTCCAGTCACAAAATGGTCATAACTTTTCTGGCTTTGACCTATTTTTTGTTACTCCTGCACATCAAGGGGGTCTATAATGACTAGTGTTCTAGAGCAGCTGCTCTAGTGAAATGAAAGAATTCAGACAATTATTGTTTAACAAAAAAAGAACCCCGCAACACTTGCTTCATTTTATATCATGGTAAGAAGCTGGATTAAGTCCAAGAATAAATTATCATATTATAGTAGATAACGTAATTTGGACACTGTGCATGTTTCTCAAAATGCAACTATAGGCATGGAGTGATATTGTTGCCTTTGTATGCTCACCTCTGTAAAGCTGAATGCAGTGCAAGTAGATAATCCCATATTTCAACATGCAAAATAAATTCAATGTTTGAGCCACACTAGCACGGTAAACCTGGCAACGAGTAAAGAGAGACTGGGGTGCCTGATAGAAACTCATTTCTCCTGCCTCTGTTCACCCCAGCTCCCTTTGATCCTTTTGTTTTAATTAGTTCTTCTATTGATTTGCTTTCTTGTGATTTCAGCACTCTGAATCCATAGCCTCTTTTTCCAAAAAGTCAAAGTATGACTCTTTTTCCATCATACTTACACACTGTTCATATGTCTCTGATGGAAAATACCTTTCTTTTAGGCCTTTGTCATTTCACCGATTTTTGCAGATTTTTCAATTTGGCTTGTTTTCCATTCACCTCTGAGGCTGGCTGGGTCAGCATGGAGGGCCTGCAGCCTCCCACAATCATCTCTGTTGGAACCTCTCCAGATTGAATGGAATTAGGTTACCAAGACACTTAGCCAGTAGTCTCCTTGCACATCCGTTCTCTTGCAGGGGGCGGGGAGGAGAGTGGTGTATAGTTGTTATCAGTAAATATTAGCAATTCCCTACCTTGACCATCTGTTAGCATCCGTAGTGTTCCAAGAAGTTTAAACTGCACAGGAGGCATTTCTGACCTTAGAAGTGCCTGAATCCGTTCTGCCACACCTTCCTCCAGCATTTGAACCTTGTTAACAACTAGAAAATGGAAAAAAAAAAATAAAATAAAAAAAAAAAATGATGTGAAGTGCAGTAAATAGACAAGTATCTGAAAACAGAGATATAACTGGTGTTCTGAATCCTATGTTGTTCTTAGCAAAATTCCCAACTTGTTAGAGCACTCAGAAGTAAAGTCAGGACTAACCAACTGTTCAAGCCTCTCTTTTGAGCTTAAAATCTTCCTAGGAATTGCTGACAAGGTATTCTGTTTGCTTTCTCTCAAATTGCCTGGAATGAAGTACATAAGAAAAGGATGAACACAGCATTCCTTTTCCTACTTGTAGCAGATTATCCGTCCCCTTGCCCACTCACATGAGCAAGCCTTTCCTGTGCTTGCTCATCTTAACTGAACTGGGTGGCAGAAGTGATTTACATGGCCATATTTTTTGAGAACGAATTTCCTTTTTGTACTTGAGCTCACTTAATCCCCTGCTGTTCAAGCTTTGTTTCTATGCTTTCCTGTCCTAATACTTGCGCCTTTGCTCCAGTCATTAGTGCAGTAATCCCTGGTAGTAATCAGAAGCTTGTTTCTTGTCCGGAAAGAGTCCTAATGCTGCTTGACTGCGCTACCAAAAGTTGCTTTCTCCAGAGCAATTCTCTTCCCATCTTCTGCATGCCTTTTTTGGAGGTGGTGGGGTGTGACAGGAGAGTGAAATGGGAAGGAACCTGTTCTATGCCTTCCTCTGTTGGGCATGTTGAGAAGCAGACACTATAGTAACTTGCTCTTAATGCCCTTGTTTTTCAGTGGCATAGACAGACTCCATTCACTAAAGCATAATGATTTTTTTCAACTTCTTTTGTAAGCACCTGTTCTCTTTTAAGGTCACTACTTGATTGGATGGGGAAGAGCAAAGTGTAGGAATAGCATTTAGAGTGATACGCATTGTCTACACACTTAGATCTAAAATGGTTTGTAATAGACTAGAACAGATCACCAAAATAGACGATATTGATACATTGATGTTTTATAATTCATAGTTGAGCCTTTCATAGTAGAGCTGTAAAGAACATGAAGATCTACGGGTACTGTGTGTAGCAAACAGTAATATAGGGGTGAAGTTGGAGGTTGCAACAGTGTTTTTCTGGAGTTTTAGATCCTATAATCTTTGCAAGATGAGCATGTTCATTGCTTTGTTAAAGTACTCCCAAGGAATGCCTGGGTTTGGTATGCAAAAAGTGGCCCTTGGTATTCATTGAAGAAGTTGTTGTGATTTAGAATGTGATCATCTCTGCTTGTTGTCAAGGGAAACTACGTAAAAACTGCTGCTTTCAAATGAGATTGATGCCTTTGCTGCTTGTAATAATTAAATTCTATTGTATATATTGCAGGAGTGAAGTCAATGAGAGCTAAGCATGGGCAACACTAAGCTTATAGAAAAAAAAATCCACCTTTTCATTCTAACAAAGATTTTGCCTACTAAGTTACTCTCCTAATTTCACATGGATGGCTCTCCATGATTTTTCACGATTCTGACTATCTTCTAATAGCTCTGTGGGAATGTAACTGATGTAAGGTAGCTGGCCTGCATGTTTGAAATACTGCATATTCTACGAACACAAAAAGCAATTTGCACAGGCCTTGGCTGATGTGAATGGTGATAGAAAATCTTCACAGAGAAATAAAATATACCTAGAAGCAGTGAGGGACTTACGGTGTGAAGTGTTTATTAAGATACTGAATAGACAGACATGGCTGGCTATTATGATCCAGAGAGTGTGATAATACTGTAAGTCAAACTATAAATAAATTACTTGAGAGCATATCAAAAACAAGTTGAAGGAAATAGGTGAAGTTCTGAAGAGAGCTATCTGCAAGAAATGAAGCTTTAAAAGGAAGTAGTGGAGGAAAAGTAGCAACTAGTATTTTCTGAGCTCTCACTTGTTCAAAGCAGTGATTATGTATCAAACTGTTAAAGCAAGCAGACTTGCTAGCTTACATAAGAAAATTGGCAGACAACTCCAAGTTCTTTTATTTTCAGAAGGTAGTGTTGGTGTCGGGCTGTTCTCTGGAGTACTGTATAGCAGTGTAAGGACTGTGTTGCAGGATGCTACAGTGTTAAATCTTTAGCAAAACATTTTTGGCTTTTCCCACAGAAGCTGTAGATTTGACATGAGAAGCAGTGCAATTTTCTGATGTGTATTAACCAAAGATCATAAGAGTAGAATTATAGAATAGGTTGAGTTGGAAAGAATCTTGAAAGATCATCTTGTCCAATTCCCCATGCAGTAAGCAGGGACATCTTCTACTAGATCATGTTGCTCAGAGCCCAGTCCAACCTGACCTTGAATGTTTCCAGGGATGGGGCATCTACCACATCTATGAGCAACCTGTGCCAGTGTTTTACCACCCTTAGTGCAAAAAATTACTTCCTTCTATGTAGTCTGTTTACCTTCTTTTGTCTAATGCTATTACCCTTTATCATATTGCATTAGGGCCTACTAAAAACTCTGTCCCCATCTTTATCTGCCCCTCTTAAGTGTGTTACAAAGGCTGAATTTGCAATGAATATTGGTTTTGTAAAAGAGGAACAGATTTATGAAATCCCTACCAGCTGTGATGCGATAGCTCTACTCCATACTCTGTATTTTAAGCTTTAAACTGTGTTCTGCATTTTTATCTTGAACTGCTCTATGTTGTTAATACGAAAACATTTTGGCAGCTGGCAGAGATCACACTTCATTATATTTAGACCTGTTATGTAGATGAGAAGTCTTGATTAATTATTCAAATATATGTCTCTGCAGGGGGAAAAAATGTCAATTGCCCCTCAGAATACAAGGGACTGGAATTGGTGAATTAGAGTTGCACAGATCTTCATTAATGACCCATCTTTACAAAGTATCACAGTAAGTCATTTGTTTTCAACCTTCGTACCTGGTACAGCAAGGTTTCGTAGAGCACTGAGTGCAGCATGTTGAACAGAGATGTCCCCACTCTCAACATGTTTCTCCAAAAGATCCAGAAGTTGATGTATGAGTCCCAGTTGTACCATCCGTACACAGTTGCCATCTGAAGAAAGGGGCAAAACCAAGCAGGTGAGATAAGAAACATCATGATAGAAATGAATCATGTAAATTGAGAAATCAGGGAGTCATTGCCTTGTCTGTTTTTGTGTCTTCGTAAGATTGAGACTGGAGCTCTTGCATTGTTTTTTACAACCTTCACCTCTCCAGAGATAAACGGGCATCAGCCACCTGTGAACTGATGCTGAGACATCCTCTAGTAAAGCTTAGCTTGAGAGAGTTTTGGTTTTGTTTTCTTTACAGACAGTCACCGTCAAATTAAAATCGTATGTTCTCCAGTCAATGTTCTTTCTAATGCTGCTTTATTTTCCTCTGTGTGTGTGGTGGACTACTGGTGACATTTTCCATTTCTTCACAGGATAACTTTAATACTACAGTTTTGCTACTCTATTGGATCTTATCCAGCAATGGAGAGTCTGATTTCTGGACTACTCTTACTCCTTCTATTCAATTAAATAATTTGTCATTAATTATTGAAAGAATCATGCTTAGGTTTCTCTTACTTGTTTTGAGAAACCCACTTTCTGAAACCAGGAGTCTGATAGTGTTGCACTCATGCAAAGCAGTGAAAATATGAGTTCACCTACAGAGTTCTGATGTGTTTAATTCTGGTGAAAGAGTGGATTTCTACATTCCAAAAAACATTCCATTTCGCCCAGTAAATGCTCTGCAACATTTTGTTAGTGTATGTCTGAGAACTTGCTCTGTAGAGATGAGCCTTTTTGTTATCAGAAGTTACTTGGCTCACTTTGGTGGGAAATGAGAAAGTATTTTCCTAAAGAGCAAAAGGAAACCCTGCATGTTACAGTCTGCAGCCTTTCTGAAGGAGTTTTTTAGAAGGTGACATTTGGCAAATATTTTTCTGTAGTTTTTTTATGCCACTTATTATACCTCGAGAAGTGTATT
Source organism: Pedionomus torquatus (assembly GCA_013398155.1). Lineage (NCBI taxonomy): Eukaryota > Metazoa > Chordata > Aves > Charadriiformes > Pedionomidae > Pedionomus > Pedionomus torquatus. The sequence goes on along the minus strand of VZRU01020239.1, from coordinate 1,230,012 downwards.
CCTGACACCAGGCAAAGTTTCCTTATTTCTGTCCTTTTACCCTATGAATGCAGTTTGTTAAAACATGTCAAAATAGTGTGAATGGTATATAGGAAAATTACATCTTCAGTTGGGGTAAAAAATTATCCATGAAACTATACAAAGTTCATACAAATAAAGAATCTGGCTAAAAGTAGCTTTATGTCCTTTTCGTGGTACTAGCTGCATGCCTAAGATATACAGACTTCACGTTTTTGAGTATATGCTACTTAAAAATTACTCTAGTAATTTAACACCTTTGCTGGTTTGAATGTTATTTCTACCCCAAAGGAGTAGAAACTCCTCCATGTCATCTTTTGAACTAATGCCTACTATTGCTTGATTCTCTTAGCATTTCAGTTAGTAGCGTATTTTTCCCCTGTGTTATTATGTATTTTAAACAAGAATTTGTCAAATGCTTATAAGATGTGAGCAGATACTTTCATGAGAATTGTCAGTTTGAAATAGTTTGAATTCTAAGCATGCAAAAATCTTTTGATATCAACTTATGCATACATTCTCTAAGGCTGTCGGTTTTACTTGTAATTCTTCAAATCTTCTCTTGCCTAGTCCTAACTTTGTTGATCTGGAAAATTGCCCAGCCCTCTTTAGGGAATAGGTTCTCTAGGAACAGACCATCTCTTTTGGCCTGACAAAATTGTACAGGCAAAATACTTTGATCTTCATATAGACTAACCCTAATTGAACTTAATTTTTCTCTTCCCCCCC
>VZRU01020239.1:1194298-1229209 GCA_013398155.1 Pedionomus torquatus | reverse complement strand
TTTTTTTTTTTCTCTTGTATAAAGTGTGAATAGGCAGAACCCTTGCTTTGATTGTCGTAGAGCTCCAAATTGGCTCTCTCCTATGGATTTTTGCTTGGATAGCAGCAGAACCTTCAATTTAATGGCTCATAGTTAAAGTCTGACAGGAATAGCCACTTTCATAGCTGCAAAAGCTGTCATCTTTTCACTGCCTCAGAAGTCACTTGATGCTGAGATCAGATTTCCATAGGATTTTTCTTTTTCTTCTTAGATTAAAGGCTGTGCATACATCAGTGGCACACATTGGGGCCTGAAAGGGATTATTCCGCTTTTTCCACATGAAATATCTAATGGGGTTGTAGGGAAGATGGTGGGAGAAGAGCAAGTCACAAAGCAAGCCATTCAGCTGAATAAATTGAAAATAGCCAGTTTAAAGGAACGGAGGGCATTTCTGTAGCCTTTGTAGAACAGTGATGCACAATGGCTGGTTCAGAGCAAGGTATAAGACAAAGGAGAAAGGGAGTCTAGAGAGGATGGGGGGAGAGGCGGACAGATGTGTGTGTGATAGCTTGCTTTAAAAACAACCCCACAAACCAGATGAGACTGCTCAACTTTCTACACTAATATGTGATTAATTACCATAAAAGATTCCCTCGCATCTGTCTGGACATTTAGCTAGACAATGTTGAAAAAGCTCCTTTTTGTTAGTTGAGTTTGAACCCCCAACAGTAGCTATCAGTGCGAAAGGACAGACAATGTGGTGGGGTATCTTCTGCTGCTTCAGCGCAGCGTGCCATCCAGGAGCCTGTTTGTAAGAGTCTCAACGTGTTTCTCTCTGCATAGCATTAAGGCTCATTGCTTTCTGTAACAGGGAAATGTGAAGAATGAGATGGCTTATCTTGAGACTTATATTTTCCCTCTGTGTCTGAAGAACCCTCTCGTCTGAAGAGTTATTTAAAACTGAAAACATAGATAAGTGTATGTTGGGTTTGGGTTTTTTCTTATATTTCTGACAAATGTTTTTGCTATTACCATTTTCAGAGTCTCCCCTGTACTAATGTGTAATTTAGGGGAAAAAGAAAAGTGCAAGAACCAAGAACTTGGATACCTGACCACCCTTTTTTTTTTTTTTTTTTTTTTTTTTTTTGTAAAAAAGCAAATCAATTAGGACTGTAAATATTTTTGATATGGTTAATAATATAAGACCTTTTAAGTTGTTGGTTGCTTTGCGACTGGAGGTAGCGGGGTGCGGTGAAGGTGTCCAGTTCTTGATGTTTTATTCTTTAATCTGTATTATCCAAAATGCAGCCTAGCAGGCCTAACCAAACTAATGTGCTGTAAGATCTCCAGCTGTTTTGTGGAGTTCCTGAAATCAGCTTAAAGACTTAGTGAAAAATCTAGGTCAGCAGTGTGTGTAGTCTGTTCCTAAAAGATAGATGTAAAACTTACAAGAAAGTTCTTAATTCATTTGTTAATGCAAACGATTGAATTATCTACACTGATTTGGAATAGTGAATGAGGAAACATGAATAGTTCAATACTGCATGAACTTAATCTGATAATTAGCTTTAAATTTAAAATTGACTCCTAGGCCAGATTTCAAAGCAAAGTTACAGAAGCAGGGTGTGAACTGACAGCTACAGGTACAGCTACAATGGCCTGAAATTCTTGTGCTTCAGTTTCTGTGCAGGAGCAGTCCCAGTGCTAGTAGATGACTTGAAGCAATGTATGCATATAGAATCATGGAACATGCTTAAAGGGAAGCATGGCAAAGTGAGCACTAGACTCCTAAAAAAAGTGTCTTAGAAGAATTCCCCTAAGGGTTATGACATGGGTTGCAGGTGTGTCCCTGTTATGGAACTGAAAGCAACAGCACAGTTAGCAACCCCTCTGCTAAAGGGACTTTTTGATGTTGTTTCTTTATATATCTGGTCTGTCAGTATTCCAGTTTTTACCTCCAAGAAGCAGGGAGACAATGAGATCCGATGCAGCCTTCAGAATGCATGTATCTTCAGCTTGTGAACTACCCTGGAGCCTCAGCAGGATCTCGGACAGCACCTCTTGCACGCCTGCCTCCACCAACTGCACTTTCAGAGCATCTGTAGAGGTCACAGTAAAAGCACACAAAAAGATTCTTCAATCACTTTGTTTCAAACTAGGAAGCTCAATCCTTGAACTTTAGCCAGTCTTTTTTCAGGTACGGGCACTTCTTTGGTTTTGTTTTTAACGGATGTTCTGGTGCTAGGCTATGGCACCAAGGCAGAAAGAGCTAATCTTTTGCATTGATCTTTGACATTTCCTGTGTTGCCAGTCATGAGTTTTCATTTCTTTAAAATTTGTATTGGGTGTCTAGATATTCTTAGTGAATTCTTGTTGGTGCTTGTTACTCTACTGCTTAGAGTAGACATCTTCTATGGTATTTGGTTGTCCATTTTTTATAAAATACAATATCTAGTCTGTATTCCTGTCACACAATAGAGAATATATGTTTGAATCTTCTACCTTCTGGATCCACTGAAATAGTGGAATGCTACTCTCTTCCTCCTTTCCCTGTTGACTTGCCTATTATGCTTCAAAATATTGCTCAGGCCAGGATTTTTTATGTTCTTGTGGCTTATTTCCACTGAAGGGATTGCTGGTTCTATTGGTAGGAACAGCAAACTCTTAAACTCCCAGAGCGTAAGTGAAGTACCAGTACACCATCTCCCCTCATTCCCCCAACCTGGAAGGAGCCTTACCATTTTCTGCAAGTGCTTGAAGGACCTCAAAGACAATTTCTAGCCTCTCATGATTCTCTGCTCTTCTCAGTTGTTTCACCAGCTGTTCAGCAACCTTTGTCTTGCTTAGAGCTTCCTTAGCTGTATCTGTGTATACAATAAAAGTCAGGATTTGGAATGTTGCCTTTTTTTTTTAATCCGATTAAATGTCAAAAGTATATCTCCCTATAATCTGAAGTGATTAGACACTGCTTTGTTTTTAAATGCTTTTTCTTTTTTTGGTAGATGTTTCTATTTCTTTGGACAGCAGCAAGACAGCAGAACTCTATCCCTTCTCCCCCCGTTTCTTTCTTTAATGTTATTTCTGTGTAATTCCTCTATCTATGACCTTATAATGGTTGCCAAATTAATCCTGGCTTAATTCCACTGACTCTTATAAATTGATCTGTAGTATGATTACTTAATATATCAAACTGGCACATCCCAGTTTCCTGTAGTAGTGTATTTTCTGCCTTGATTAGATGTTTCCAGTCTTGCTGGAACCCTAGACATCTAAAAGATGTATGTTAACAAAGATCAATTTTTATTTTTTTTTTTTAAGCTTGCTGCTGTCTGACATAGAACACATTTGAATGGAATATGGTATTAAGCTCTGTAAAGGACAGACCTCGCTAGAGGATGATGTGACAGTGTGACACCACCCCCCTTCCCTGCCTCTCCAGCTAAATGCAGGAAGCAGTAGAGCAAATCGTAGTCAGACCATACACAAAGCATGGTAAGGATTTTCTACTTGATCTTTTTCTTCTGTAAAAACTTGTGTAAAGTAGGGCAGTTGTATTTTAAATTAGTGTAGATGCCTTTGGATTGGAAATAGTGCAAATGAAAAAGGAATCTGTTTCATTAAGGTATATAAACACAATTATAAAATAGAAATAATTTTAAAATAGGTATTTATTGTACCATACCTGATGTAGTTGAAACAGTCTATTTACCACATGCCCTCTATACCTTTTCCTAGGTCAAAACCCATCTATTAAATTTTACTTGTTTTAATATAATACCAGCAATTGCTGGTACTCCAGGAAAGAGTAGTTACTTCTCTAATGCGGATACTGTGGTCAGTCCCTGATTAGATATTGGTAGTATTTAAAAAAACTCTGACACCATCCACCCCACCCACAAAAATCCAAGAAAAACAAACCCTCACAAAAAGAAAAAAAAAAACACAAAATAAAACCCCACAAACACAGGTGTTCTGCACGTGCATGGAAGAGCAGTGACAGTGTGAGAGGGTTTTTTGCTCCAAGATACAAAAACATTTACTTACCAAGTTCTGCAAGGTTGCATAAGGCCAATAGATCAACATGGATAAGTGGTTCACTCTCTGCGTAATCAGTTAATATTCGGACTAGTGGTGTGATCACCCCTGCCTTGACCAGATCTTCCTGAAGATTCCCTGGTAATAGTTAGAATGGAAGTTAGAGGTGATTTAAATAGGGATCAACTCAAAGAGTAAAAAGCGTCCAACAGAGATGCTTTGCAGCAAGATAATCTGGTTCTTTCTCGCACTACTAGAATTTGCACAGCTTTTGTGCTGTGGGTTCAAGCTATTTGCATGTATTTAGGAAATGCAGGTTCAGGACAGTTTTGCGAAACCTCCTGGCTCTTCAAGTTAAGGAATCAAGCCACTGTAAAAAGATACAAGGATAACTGCATGAGCATCTGTGCTACTAGTGCAGCTTCTAAAGTGAGTTCTGGTGGACTGGATCTCCTGGTATGTGTCCAAAAACTGAGGAACAGCCAACCATTTGGCTTACTTATCTCAGAGAATGGGAATCAGCCTGATTTTCCTATGGCTTCTTTTCTTCTGAAGGGCAAGTAGATGGGACTGGAAACCCAAGATAAAATGTAGTCTAGTGACAGCTCTGCTTTCAGGGGTCAACAGTGTTCTAACTCGTATAGCAAATGTCCATATACTTGCTTTTTGCATGTTAGAATAATTATATTTTTGCTTGTTTCTTAAAAAATTCTTTATAAAATGACACTTCAATACCTGGACTACTATAAAATACCACTGAGAGACAGACTGCTTTAGAGTTTATTGAGGGGAATCATTGTCTTCCAGTTTTTTGAATGTTAGTTGCTCAGAGTGTAGGGAGTCTTAAAGTGCTTGAATTTGCAGTGTCTTTGGAATTGCTGTAGGCTGAGTAATGTTCTCAAGGAGGTGTAAAGTTGTGTGGGTTAAGAGAAGTCAGTGAAGTACAGTAGGACTTTGGTCCTGGTTTTAGTGTACTAACTACAGTTGTCTCCATCCACACATAGAATTGCTGAGGAAAAATTGATAGCTATTTTCTTTCTTTTTGTAGTTTGTCTTGTAATGAATGAAAGCTTAATATGTGAAATGATTTTGACAACGTCAACAACTGAAATACAAGTTGCTGTATAGAGTGGTTGCTCAACAGCAGAGTGACACTGCTTTTACAGTGATGTCTTGCTTAGAGTTAGACTGCAATTTATATGACACACGAGAAAGTGTTTGGATGCTGTTGTACATATGAAGCTGTAATTCAATCAGGGAATTACTGAAATTAATGTTTCTATGATGTATTTATTGCTGTGTTAGTAATAGAAATTATTAAAGTGCATGTCTTTATAGTCATAGTCATCTTGTCAAATCTGCACTGGACCTGTGTTCTGAGGGAGGTGAAGCAGGTTTGCAGTATGGCCATATGTTGTACTAATACAGGTATACAGAAGTTGAATGATCCTTGTGTGTAATCATATGAGGAAGGGGTTTTTTTGGTTGTGTTTGTTTTTTTTTTTAAAACAATCGTGACATTCCTTAGCAAATACATCTAGCCCCCTGCAAATTAGTAGGATCTATGGCAGGTACCTATCATGCTTGGCTTTCATAGATTTCTAGATAAACCTGCACAGGTTTGCACTGGAAAGACAAGAGAAGGTAGATTGAAGGCAGAGGGAAATGGATAGAAGATACTGGGTGAAAACTTCCACATCACCTCCAGTACGCTGGTCTCACAAAATAAGTATTTATTGCAGGCAAATAATGTGCTGGCTTTATGAGAGCACAAAGATATCCTATGTGCAAGGAGTGGGCCCTTGCATAGATAGGTATCTTAGTATTTTTAGAGTAAATTTTTTCTGTCTCATTTTTTAAATGCGTGCTTTTTTTTTTTATAGATGCTGTTACTACTTTAGGAAAAGATGAAGCCGTTCAGTATTTGAGTCCAAAGCAGTTCTGCAAAATTGCTTAAGATACGTATGAGGCTCTGCTACTCTTGGAGTTGCAGTTCTAACAAAGATGAGTCACCTTGAAGTCAAAAATATAGCAGGGAACCCAGAGCAGAGGAGGTGTTTGGGATGCATTCAGCCTGGTGTCTGAGCTGTGTGAATTGTGTATCTAACTGGAGGCTGAAGCGCATTGTGTGCTCAGGCCTCATAAAATACTATGAGTTATAGGTTACAATGCCTTATAAAATAATGCCTTGCAGCTAGGGAAAATAGGCTTCTCTCAACTCGATACTTACGATTATCATAGCAGATACGACCAATAGCCCTCCCAGCATGAAGCAACATTTCTTGGTCTGTACTTTCCAGAAAAGGTATCAAAGTTGGAACTAAACCTGCTTCAATGCATGGCTTCTTCATTTCCTCTGCGTAGGTAAAAGACAGAGATTTGTGACTTGGGTTTTTTTTCCATATTGAAATAAAACAGTTGCAACTGCAAAACCAGTAGCTGGTAGCCATGAAACAAAGCAAAAGTGGAAACATATGGCTAATGTGCTGTAATATGCCTTGTAGTAACACTTTAGTACAACGTACCGTTCTTGGCTATCTCTGAAAGCACCTGGGCTGCTTTCACTGCACATCGTGGATTGCCCTTCAGGATTTTTGCCAAAGTGAGAAAGATCCCACTCTCTCTAAGTAGACTGAAGGATCTCTGCTCTGTAATGACAAGAGTGTTAACAAATGTGCAGTAGGTGTGCAACTATTTATTTACATGTTGCTTTGTTTTTAGAGTTCTGAGTGGATATCTGTGGGAATCACGGTTCTGATTGGACACAGGTACTTAAAGGCTGTCTCGGCCATAAATATATAAGAACAGTCATCTGCTTGAAGTGTAGTTCCAGCTGATTATTTTGCTTCATGCTGAATTGAAGCGCAAGCAGCAAAGCAAAGGGGAAAGCAGTTTCATTGTCTCTCGCTGTAAAAGGATGCTTGCATAAGGCATAGCGAGTCAGGGATTAAGACTCTGTTCCTGGGGTATGGCCTAGCAATCAATGTTCTAGGTAGGCACAACATCTTTTATTAGACTAGCAATGAGAACAGTCAATTCCCTTAGCCTTTTTTCATCAAAAACATGGCTAATTGTCCTTAAGGTAGTAAGTTGTTGTCTGCCAGGAGATTCAAATAAATACAGATTTATGTCATTTCAGGATAATGTGCAGAGACCTCTGCAGCTTCAGGTGCTTTAGTGCCCAGTATCTTTATCTGGCCGCAGGTGGATTTGTGAGCATACAGAGAGAAAGGAAAACAACAAAGCAGGCTGAGGGTAGCTGTAGTTCCAGCAACAATCACTTCTTCTAATATAGACTATCACACTAAAGTAAAACCTCCAGGGGATGCTTTTGGTTTGTGCAAATGGTTAAAAAGTGATCTGGAGTGATACTTAGCTATCTTCAGTAAGAGCTAGAAGAATCCCATTCAGACTTTCAAGGATCTGATCTTCAGCTTCTGTGTGATCTCCACAGATCCCGAGGTACTCCAGGTGCTGACTCAGGGTTTCTAAACAGAATAGAATGAAAGACTCTGGTGAGCTGGTATGGAAAACATTTTGAGTTTTCTGATATTTATTTTCAGTAACAATGGCTTATCTCCTGAAGGGTCCAGATCTAAATATGCTCACTAAATAACTCATTCATTTAATCCAAAGGCATGAGGGAAAAGGCTTGGTCCACTTCTCAGCACATAGCTCTTGTGCAGTCATAAATAACCAGAGGTAAATTCTATCTGGAAAATAAATTAATGTATAGTAACTGGCAGAGTTTGAGGTAGGAAGAATAGAGGAATAATTAGAGAACCCAAATCAAGCCTGTCATTTCTAACTACCTTTTTATAATAAATATAGTACTGGCAGTTCAACTAGCTGTATATCTACTCTGAGAGTGGCCAGTAGCAGGCACTGAAAGAATGCAAGAACAGAACAGATATGGTAGCATCGTAGAATGGTTTGGATTGGAAGGGACCTTAAAGATCATCTGTTTCCAATCCCCCTGCCATGGGCAGGGACACCTCCCACTAGACCAGGTTGCTCAAAGCCTCATCCAGCCTGGCCTTGAACACCTCCAGGCAAGTGTAATATACTTCTTCCTTATTTTCTGGCAACCTTGGCCTGTGAAAACATACCTAGTACTTACATCAATGTATTTAATACATTTTGATGGAACACTGTTCCATGAATTTGTTTAATTACCTATTTAAGATAATTCATACTCTTTATCTCCACAGCACACTGTGACATTAGGTTCCACAATTTCACTGTTGTAAGAGGAAGAGAATTCCCTTCATTTTAAAATACCTAGCAAAAAGCTCAAAGCTAATGGACTTTGAGTTTCTGTAATAAAATAAAGGAGTGATCCTTCACTATTTGCTTTTACCATGCTTGTCATGTTTATGTGGATTCTTATTATATCCCTTCTTTGTAATTCTTCTGCCAATTCATTTAATATTTTCTCTACAGAAGCTTTGATAACTTGCCTCCATTTTTTTCCAGTTCACTTTTGTTCTTTTAAGTGAGGAGCTAGAATCTGAAAATGTTTTCAAGGTACAGGTGGACTGGGATTAAGACAAAGATTGTTAATGTTTTGTTTTCTATTCTTTTAATCCTTTGTCTATTTGAAGATGTGTTTCCTGCAGCTATTTATAATGATGTGATCTCTTCTGGGTGGAGGGAGTTATTTTGGACACCACCATTATTCATAATTAGGCCATCTTTTCCCTGTGTATGTTGTTCTGCATCTACAGTCACTAAATTTGATGTGCCTCTTCAGCCCAAGTCATACAGGATGATTAAAATTTTTCTGCAACTCTCTGCAGTCAGTTTTAATTTTTAGTACTCCAAATAATCCAAAACCTCTTTACATTCTGCTATTTCTAGATTGTAAATATATTGAATGACACAGGTTCCAGTAAAGGTAGCCTCTCATAATTATGGTTCTTCATTGTGAAAGCAGTCTTTATTCTGCCCCTCGGACTTTGGGAGATAACCTTTTCTCATCCCAAGGTAGCCTAGACAATAAATCTTATTGAAAGATTTGTAGAAATCAAAATGCATTGTTAACAGTATCTCCTTCATTCACCCTCTTGCCAGATCCTTAAAAATACAGTTAGAGAGGCTGAGCATTACTTGCCTCTGCAAAAGTCTCATATCTTTGCTTTATTATAGTCCTGCAATTTACCTATTCAGAGATTAGATTTCTGTACTTTAATTTCTTGTATTCCTTGCAACTATTTTTGTAGACTCATGCCTCTCTACTGTTTTCCACCCTATTAACTCTATAGTTGATTTAAATGTTCTGTATGTCATAGTTAATGATTTAACACTTCATTTTTTAAATTCCTTATGAACTCTGGGGAATGACATCCAGTAATGACAACAGGTTACCATTTATTTTATTGATTCATTCTAAATCAGTCTTCTGCCCTTTCAATCTGAAGATTCCTCCATCTACTTCCTGAAAAAAAAAAAGACCTAAATGGCTATAGGAAATAATGCTGAAAAACTGATGGCTGAATGGGCTAATTTATAGTAAAATGTTGTGTACGGTGTTACCAAAACTATAGTAAAATAGCATTTCTACTTCACAAATATTTCATTGAAAATGAGTCATGAGTCTTGACCTAGCAATTCTTCAACTAAGGATTAATAATGCATCATGTATTGTTGTTGTTTGATGGATTCACTATTTTCTTCTTCCTTAATGTGTCCATTAGTTAATGGGAGAATTTTTTTTTTTAATTACAATGCATTAATTTAGTGTATACAGGAATTCACTTCAGAAGAATCAGATGTGCCTTGAGCTCTTTTGAAGAGAGGATAATTAAAGAGAAGGGGAAGTAGAACATCAGGCTGTTACTGTCCTTTGAGATGAAAAAGTTTTTTGCTTAAAAAATTAGAAGCGATTGTTTAAGAAGAGCAACAATTTTGGTTTTGTGCTTTAAACAAGGTCTATCTTTAGAAAAATTCGTCAGGTTAGAAATCTATATGGAAAAATGTCTTTTTTTTTTTTTTTATTCTTCCGAGTAAGAAACTGAGGCTTTATGTATTGATGTTTTTTGGAAAGCCTTTGTAGTTGAAAGTAACTACGGCCTCTTCAAAATTATGTGCTAAGGGCAACACAGGCATAAAGTTGATAGGAGATCAATGTTATTTTTAAAAAATAGATGACTGGATTTGTTGCCACCTTTATTGATGAAAACAGGCTGAAAACTCCTGGAATAGATAGATGTACAACAGGGGTGATTTCCTTTCACCTGCACAAAAAAGTTAACATTAATCACTGGTTTTCATTTCTGTCCAGGCCTTCTGCTACAATTTGCTGAATAACTGATTTTGTATGAATGAATTACATGCAGAATGCCATTTTCTTACCAAAAAAATTAATAATCACCTGAACGACCTGACAGTTAAATCAGCTTTGATCTTCAGCTAGATCTAGTAGGAGTGGGCAGAAAGCTACAACTGCTGATAGAGCAACATGAAATAAATTAGGAGTCTTTGAGAATGAATTATCTGCTGAACACTACGATTTCATCCTTATCAAGATCCAAAATGTGTTGGCATTAGATAACACATTTAATTTCTAGTGCTCTGTCCTCTAATTAGAACAATAGTCATATTTGCAAGTACATTTCTAATGCAGTTAGGATATATACAAAGATGAAAAGGCGACTCAATCTCTTTAAGCTGGAGGAGGTTGTTTTACAAGTAGCAGGGAACAGTGTACATTACTGGTCACTCATTACGTTGGTATAGTGGTAATTAGAAATCCAGGTGCTTTGTTACTTCTCCAGGGAACAGATCAGTAGAATAACACCATATGCGTGATGACGGACTAAGTCCTTGAAAAATATCCGTCTGTTCCACTCTGTAGTGTTGTGAAATTAGTGCTATAAGCAGCAGAATGGACCAAATAGCTGACTAAAGAGGTATTTTGACAAATGCTGCCTTCTGCAAGACGTAACTGGAGCAGTCTTAAAACACTGAACGTTGTTCTTAGGTGCTTAGAATTTTATCATGTTGTATGTTATATATAAAACTTAATTACTTTAATCAGCGTGGGACTGATTCCTCAATACTCATTGTCTTTAAGTCCAATGCTTCTGAAAAGTCCACTGTAAGGCACAGTTAGTTTTGTGGAGAAGCAATAATAACAGCACACACACAGATTGTGTCTACAATTGGCTAGAAAATGGTATCTCTGTTTTGCGGAAAATTCTGGGTTGTTGACGTGTTGATTCATCCCGTGCTGGAACGGCATGTTGACATGGTGGAACTTCAGGCAAAACAGAACGATTTGTTTCAGGGGCTTTTTTTGCAAATGTGGTTGTTCCCTAGCTGGGGGCTGCCTGGCGCGCTGGCCTGCTGCCCGGCTGGCTGGTAGGCAAGCTGGGAAGAAGCCAGGCAGGCCAGCCAGCTGGTCGGGCAGCAGGGAGTGCGTGCCCGCCTGGCTTCTGAGGAGGGTTTTAGCAGAATAAACATGTTCTGAAGACACATTTTTTCATTCTCTTGAATCAGCATTTTTATCAGAATATTGTTATCAGCTTTAATAAATCACTGTAGAAGCAGGGGAAATGAACTCGAGCTCTGGTCTGGAAAACTCTAATTGTAATTTCTCCCTGATTACCTGCAGGGTCTCAATTTAGAAATCTCTGGAGATCACAGTACAAAAAGCTTTTTTCCTGAACTTGAGGGGCTAGATTATGAATTCATGCATAAATCTGTGTATAAGCTACTAGGTAGAGGCATAGGAAGCAGACTTCTGCTGTGGGAGTTGGTTTCTTGATCATCCTAATGAGAGCAGAAACAATAATGCGGAAAACGTGCTGCACAGTGGAGATTTCATGTCTCCTGCAGGGGGGAAAGAGTCACGAGGTACAAGCTCTTTGGTGCCCTTAGACCATTGCTGCGTCAATTACCAGCACAAGTTTTGACCTACGAAGCCTTCAAGGAGTGAGAAAGAAGGAATCCCCCACATCTCTCTTCTGTTTTAGTGACAAATTATGCCCCCGCTAAAAGGGCAATGCCTTATTTGATTCCCTCCCACCCCCCTTATTTTCTAGCCTTTCATGTGTTGGAATCATTTTCTAATTTTTTTTCTTGAAAAAAAATAGACCCTATCTTACTACACCCAATGCTATATTTAGTATCATTTATTACTGTTTGAATCCTGAGCAATGTGAAGTCAGTATGATCCAATTTGTTTGAGGGCTTTGAAACAACTTACTCCAGTCAAATGCTTAGCCTTGTGTGTCTACTGCTGCCTCTTCCTTCTGTAATTTGGCATACTAAATTTATTCTGCTGCTGCTTACCTTTTAGTATACTTCAGAATATCCTTTCATGGACTTTGATTATTATTACTCAAAGCTGAAAAACAAGTTAATGTGTTTTTCCAGGACATAAAGATGTGGTAATTGTTTATGATAGAGGTCCATTCAGCTCAGGTAATAGGTGATGAGCGGGCATTAAAAGAGGACAGTAGATATCCATTCTCTAGTAAACTTTCTCAACTTTGGGTGTTTAACTCCATAGGGATTTTCTTTGCTGGAAGCTTCATCTTGTTTAATTGCACTTCAATTCATGAAAGCATTTATTTTCAACTTGCTTGTAACTTAGGTTCCAAAACATAGACTGGTGATGAGTTCCACAAAGTAAGTTTGGATTGAGAGAGAAAATAATTTATTCTTGTTTTCTTTTTTTTTGAAATCTGGCCTTCATTTGGCTTTGGTTTTCTAAAAATGTATTGTATCACCAGGGCAGGGAACACAAGTCTCTATTAAACGTGTGTAACAGCTGAAAGATAAGGGTCCCTGTTGATAAACTGCTAGAGTTCTGCAGGTCAAGAGTAACTGGAAGGCATACAAAGAGTCCTGAAGAAACTAACGTTTCAAGTGGTAGTACTATAAAATAGCTGTTGGATCTGTCTAGCAATTTAATAATTAAAAAAAAAAATAAAGAGAAGTTGACCTGCAGTCTTATTCATGCGACTGTCTGTAAAATCATGTAGCTCTAAGCCTCTGTTTTCTCACAGCATATTTAATGTTTTTCCCTGAAATAGTAAAACCAGTTCCTGTTCCCTGGCATCTCCCATATAAGCCTACAGTACCAAATGAGCCTGCATGCCAAGTAGAAGAATTAGTAATATTACTAGAAGTAAAGCTCTGGGTCTCCTTGTCTAGGAATACAATGTATTTACTTCATAATGAAATTTTAAAACTTTGTAAATCAGAGATGGGAAAATCTAGAAGGGCTGGTATGTGTATATGTGTTAAGAGTAAGTAAAACCTGTAAGGTCAAATGCTCGTGTTCTTGCTGCCTGTGAATGGTGCAGCTGTATCATTACAGCAGTTTTGTTGTAACCAAGGGAAGAAGCTGCTGCTTTGGCCTTTGGTGGCCCTATCAGGGAAGGGAGGAGAAAGGTGCAATTCAATTTGAGGAAAGGTTTTTGAATTTGTGTAGTGGTAAATTATTATATTCCATCTCTTGAAAGGTGTGCAACTGTCTTGGTACTGGCTTGACTTATATTCTTTCCAATAGAACTATCTTATCTCGGTGCATGAAGTAAGGTATTGGAGGAACAGATCCTCCATCTCTTCAGACTTTCAAACCCATGGCAAGAAAATTGTTCTATAAATCAGACAAGCTATTATCTATGTCTCTGTGAAAAGCCACTTACAGCCATGTTAAAAGATATGTTTTGTGTCTTTGTCACTGCACTCAAAGGTGATGAGATGTAGGAGAAAAATCATTAGATTAAAAAGGAGTTGGGGAGAGAATTTAAAACCAATATCCTAAGGATGACAGGAATATAATTATGAACAACTCCTCACCTGACTTACTTTTACTCTTGTTTTTCTGTAAAGAATTTTAGATTACTCAAGTCTATTCTGTAGCTGTAAAGAATTTGCCATAAAAGTAGATTTTGAGGATTCTGTAGTTTCTAAACCTTGTCTGCATGGAAGTTACTTGACAGAAAATATCTGTGGACAAAAAATTAATTCTGCTTTGTGGACAAATTTACTTTTATTAAAATTAGAGAAAGGGGAGTGAAATATTTTTGAAAGCTTGAGGCAGCATTTTAATTTGCAGTTCTCATGGTGGATGTTCACTGGCATGTCCTTGATTTTAATTAAGCTGAACTGAGCTTAAGGCTCGATCCAGTATGTATGACAGCATGGAGTTGAAATCCACAATGTTGTTTGGAATGGCACCCAATACTACTCTAAATTTATTCAGCCTGGGCAGTCCTGTAGTTTATGATCATGAGGGAATATATAGCATTTGTATCTTCCTTGTACCTGCATCCATCATCAACCCTCTTCAAGGAGGAAAGGAGTAGGAATGGATGGCTAGTATAGGTTATCCTAGAAGGCTGGAGCTGTATCGTTATCAGGGAATTGAAATCTCTCCTTCTGCCCACTCTCAGAATCTGGAAAGGGCCACATTTTCGCCAGTATTCTTTTCTCCTGGTCTAGTCTATTGATAAATATTCTTAATGTTAATGGCCAATTAGGCACAGTTTCTAAGCATGCTTCAAAAATACCTGTTGCCAAGAGCTCAAAAATAGAGGAAAGGCCCCTGCATTATCCACAAAAACTAGCCTTTGCCTGTCGCTTTTGCAGCCTTCCTGGATTGCACTGAGCCATCCTGAACTCTTTAGAGCGTTGTTCAGTGCTTCTGATCCTGTGGGATGCACCTTTGAACATCTTACTACTCAAGAGCATGAGTGCAGTGGGTTTTTAACAAGGTTTTTACTGTTTAGCCTGAGCTGCAAGTTAAAAGGATAGTGAAAACAGGAGTTTAAGCCTGACTGGCTAGTACTTAACATTGATGTTTTCTATTAATCGCAGGGATTTAAAAAAAAATTCTATAATCAGCATCTAATATTCTCTTAATTGTCATAGCTATAATGGCCACAAATACTTTCTTTGATATGGTGTCATGTGTGGCATGAAATTTTTTTTATTTTTTAAATGGTTAAGAATGAGGTAAGGAATAATAAGAACCACCTACCTTTCTAAAGCAGAAAAAGAAAGTAGATATAGAACACAAATGGGTCAGCATGTGGTCACAGTGGCTGGATACTGAGTGAATCTTTAATGCCTGAACACCATCTATTAGACAGAAGAGCATTGCAAGGGGGTGGGGAGCAGAGAGTGTTCGAGGGAGTTTACGATAGTGTTGGTCTATGGTATGTGCATCAGCTGGCCTTGGGCTATTCCTTACTCTCAAGTATCGATTGTCACCACTCAGCCTTTATTCCTACCGTTTCTCTGCTGCTTGGCCAGAAAGCTTAGTTTTCCTTTGGCCTTTGATGCCAGGCTTGTTTCCAGGCATATTCAGAGCGGGTATCAGAGAACAGATGGGTGAACAGAGTGGTTTGCTTCTGAGCAAGTTTTATGAACAATATGACTGCCCTTGAGTGAGGAAAGACAACTTCGTTATACAGCTGAGAGATTTAAAAAGAAGAGAGTGTGCTGATGCAAGAAGGGGGTTTAATCAATTGCACAGCTTCTCAAAGGATGCATGCTTATTTTTAACTGGAGCAAAACCTAAGTGCATGAAGAACTTGAAAACCTAAGTAGTGAAAGGAGATACAGAAACATTGTGTTATTTGGGTGGGAATTACACCGTTGAAGCGTAGAGTTTCACACTGCAGTGATTGAAGTACAGAGCTGTGAGTTGCATGAATAAAGACATTTTTCTTTGTTCATAGTAAGATACTCAGTTATGGCCTGTCTGATCAGGAGATGGCGTTTGCAGAAAACTAGTAGAGAAATTCAGACTGAGAGGAATTGGTCCTGGTAAAAAGTGATTCTGTTATTCCTTGTAGTAACACAAGTTGATATGTGAGGAAAACACTGGTGAGGAAAACAGCAATTGATTGTGAAAGGGAGATAGCTTGAGTGGAGGAAAACAACTCTTTTTGGGGGGCAAATTTATTCTTGGATAATGGAATTCCACCAAGGAGGGAATACAGGAAAGAGTGTGTGTGTGTAAATCTAGGAGCAGAAAGCAGATCCTACTGTCCTGTGGTGGGTGGCTGTGCCCTGTGGAGTCAACAGGAAAACTGGCTGCAGAACTCTGACTGAAAACAGATAAGAGGAAAAAGATGATTATCCTAGGATAACCTAAAACAAGTCGGTGAGATAAGTCAGAAGACAGCCAGCCAAGTGCAGTCAGGGAGAACATATGGGCTGAAGAGATGACCCACAGCATTCAAAGCTGCTTAATCTTATTCTGCTAAACTTGTTCCTTTTTTTGAGGGATGGAGAATAGGAATAAAACACTTCAATGTGAAGGAATCAATGTTGTAAACGTGTACAAGCATGTGGCTTTTCTTATGTGCGCTGATTTAACTGTGACAGTGCTTATGGAATATGTCTGTTTGAGGTGAGCCAGTTTCATGGGCTAGTGTTGAGCCTGAGTTCCCGGATGGTCTAATTCCTTACTCAAAGTAAGAGGAACACTGTCTTTCAGGTTTGGAAGTCAGACTTGCAGGAACTGCAACAAATTTGCTGTGCTCCAAGGCAATGAGTAATGCACTTTAAAATTACCTATTTTCTCCATGAACAGCAATTTGTGTTTGGGTCATATTTTCAAGTTTTTTCTTTATAAACAGTCAGGGAACTTACTGGTTTATATCAAAGTTCAGACTTTTCCATAGCAGTTTAGTTCCAAGGGGTGTTGATTTGATCCAGTATTGTGAAACATGGGTAAATTGTCAGAGCTGGCAAAGCTACGTGCTGACAGCAGCACTGTGAGCAGACAAGGGGACAAATTGTGACAACTGGGTATAAACTGACTGACTTCATTTATGGAAATGAATTAAATCCCTCTGTCTTCCTTGTTCACTTGAGATTAGTTTTCTGCATTTGTTATTAGTGATGTTGGTCTCTAAAGGTATCTTTGATCACACAGTTAATATACATCTTAAGTAGGTTATCTTTTGTATGACGGGCCTGCTATTTGCTCACATTCTGTAGTTTTGCAGTACAAAGTGAATTAAAGGAACCCTTCCCTTTTGTCATTATGTGTGTTTGGGAAGTAGGCCATAGTCACAGCCAAATAGCATTCAGCCTAATTTCCCTGGCTCCCTAAATTTAGCTTGAAGAGCTGTCAGTGGAGGAAAAACCAATTAGACTCCATAGCAGGGAAAACACTAATTTCCTTTGGCTGACAACTCCTACAAGGGTTTTTTTTCAGCCAAGTGAAAGAACAGCTGTGAAAAAATAAGCCTTTGCACTGATACCAAAGCATGGGCCCAGTCTTTAACTATTGCTGCTAAACAGGGTGTTTGGGAGTGTAGGTGGGTGTCAGACACTAGATAGACAGTGACAATAAAGCTGGTGGTGTCCAGACCCTAGTGTGTGTTGTCCTAAGAAAGGATGTCAGCAGGTGTTGGAGAGAGGCTGCAGGTTGGTAGGCTGGATGGCTAGGAAGATGTGCCATCCTTGACCTCCGGCTCTCTGCTGGCTCTGCGTGTAACCTGGCTCTCCACAGTGACTGACTGCAAAGCCAGCCAGTTGGGTGTGGATGTTTTGGTTGGTCTGTAGGTGTTGCTGGGGCATGGAGATCCGCAGCTGAAGCCAGAACGTGTGTCTGCAGTGAAGAGAGCATCACCAGGTAGAGTCTAGAGAACAGGACTGGCTGTGCTGGGGAACCCAGCCTTGTGGCATGGCTGATGAAGCAAGGAAGCCCCAGCAGGGAGCCCAGTAGTGTGGGAACTACATGAATAGATGACAAGTAACGAGGCAAATGCAATTATTTGCCTTTTATGCTTAGATTCTACCTAGATAGGCCCAGCATGCACAGTCTAGAGTAAAACTCCTGAACTTCCAGGGTTTAATTAATGATTGTTGTCTGCGCAAGGAAACTCGTAGGCCTGAGCATTTGTCTGTCCTACTTGTGTGGGACAAGTGCTGTTTGAGGTAGGTGTATCGTGTAGATTTAGGAGGGTATAGTGCAAAGCTGTGGGATCAGACTTGAAAGGATATTCCTTTCTCCTTTGTGTCTCTGGTACAATGCCAAAAAAAAGAAGTCTATTTCTGTAATTCTCGAAAAGACAGAGCTTTTGTTGGCAACTCATCTTCTACCTACGGCTGTCTTGTCCTTGCTGGTTGCTTGTATAACTCCACCTAAGATCCAGAAAAAGCCATCGTGAGAGGATGTTCTTGTCTCTGCACTCTTGAGTAATTTGAGGGTGTCACATGAGTTACAGCGCAGTTAGTGAAGTTCCTTATTAATCTCAGAGCTTTCCAGAAGAAAGCAGACTATAGTGGGAAATAGTGTAAATTCTGGCAATTTTTTCTGTGGGTCCTGTCTGAATCTTTTGTAGTGCTCAGTATGATAGCGTCAAGCCTAAGGTGTATTTGGCACATTTTATAACCTCATATGCGTGTGAAGAAGATCCTTGAAAGATAGCCTTGAAGTTGGTTGCACTATAGTATATACTTTTTTACATCATTTTTTTAATATATTTTTTTCCTAGTGTTAGTGGGAGGGTTGGCTATTTCAATGCAGTATGAGACACCTTATACTGAAAAAAAGGATCATTCTGAGGTCTGACATACTTTAAATATTATAGCCTTACGAGATTTGTCAGTGGTTAATACAAGTAATGTGTTGCTGTAATGTATGACCTATATTTTAGAGCAGAATCTGTTTATGTTACTTAACCTATAAAGTTAAGTGTATATATATAACCTATAAAATGTTACTTCTGTGCTCATTTCCAGTGGAGTGAGAAGAATCAGATTTTAAAGGTATGCAGATGGGCACAGGTGTCCTAACACTTCTGAAAATTTGATTTGGGCTTGTTTATTTGTTGTTTGTTTGGGGGGGGGTTGCCTTTTTTGTTTTGTTTTGTTTTTTAACTTAATTATGTTGACCTAATGTTATCTGTGCTGTATGAACAGGTTTGAGCTCTGCTGTACAAGTGGGTTGGCATTGCCTGGGCATTGAAGGATGGGCACGCAGGGAGGACTGGAATGCAGCCCAAGTTCTGCAGAGGGCTTGCTTTTGGGACCTCCCAGTAGCTCTTCTCTGCTGCCAATGTAAGAGGGTGATCATATCAAACAGTACTATTTGAAAGGGAGCAGGCTTATGCAGATTGACATCTTGAGAAAACCCTGGTTGTATTAATGTAGTAAATTCAATAAAGCAGTTAGTGCACATTCAGTTTTAAAGCAGTTTAGACCAAGCTCATGTCTACAAGCACTCCAGCCTGTGGAAGACAACACAAATAACTTCTGGTTTGCGTGTCTTTCCCTGGGCTGAATGTGTTGCAATGTGGCTTTCATGCACAAATTTATGTTTACAAAATGCTATACAAGCTTTATTGAGACTACTTAGAACTAACAGCTTCAAAAGTCTTTGCGTATTCTCTTACTTTTATTGGCCTAGAGGAAATGCTTCCAATCATTAGAGATTAGCTAAGTCAGTTTCCCAATATCAAAGCATATATCCAAGTGTATGGGGACAGGATTTGGAGGAAGGCAAAAAAGAAATATTTAATAAAGGAGGGGAAGGAAGTATCTATGAACAAGTCATAAGATTCTTTTGTTGTGGTGACCTCAAGTGCAAGAGCTTTGTTTCACAAAGAACATCTAACTGAAAGGATGCTGAGAAACTCTGAGGAGTTTGCACAAAACCATTCTGTTTGGAACTGTCTCTCCTTTCTCGGCCCATGCAGGTCAGGATAACTTTATTGACTTTGGTGCAGTCTAGATTCTAATTCTACAGAACAAGAGCAGCTGAATTTCCATTAGGTGCGGGAAAGCAACAAGCTTTGTTGACTCCCGATTACTTAAGTGCACCTGACGCAATGCTTTAAAAATCTGTAAGAAAAAAAACGAACTTGAATCACAAGCAGCAGCTGTAGGATTTCCCTGTACTGATGTGTTAAGGGTATAATGTTGTTGAAGCAAATGACAAGGTGCTGGGAAATGCTGAGAACTGCACAGGCAAGGAGTTGGTGATGTTGTCCAGGCTACCTTTAAGATTTTGAGTTGTAAGGAAGGTAACACAGCTTACATCTAAAAGTCGCCTGAAATGTTACATGGTTTTACCTGAATGGCTGTTTCTTTTGTAAAGGAAGGTTTGGCAAATCTGTACTTAGAAGTGTAAGGGTTTCTGTTTGTCAGGCAGAAACAGTGCTGTGTGACCAAACGCGTGCTATAAAGGGCACTAACAAAAGAGGAAATAAAAACTGAGCCGCAATGAGCAAATATCTCAAAAGAAGAAGCCTTCTGAACAGATTATTTTGACAGGTACACATAAGCCATGTAGCAACAGGAGAAGAAACAATCCACTGAGTTCAGTTATCTCCACCTGAATCGCAATAGAAAGTCAATCCTACAGAAATAATTCTGTACTAATAGAGGTGGTTTAACGAGAAGCAGTACCAAGATACCTGTGTAATACTGGTCTAGTCCACCTGCATTTATGTCCATCTCTCTGACTGTTTAATATGTGTGTAAATTAAATTGACCTGCATCTTTATCTGTGTCCCAGAACTATGCAGATGTTTAACTTGACTTGAATAATTAGTTAATTGACTAGGAAGGGTAATTACTCTAAATGGCTGCTCAGTTGTCATACTCCACTTAGAGACAGATTATTTCACCTTTAAACATGTTGAGTAATGCTAAGATTAGTTCCACTGATGTCATGAGGTCTAATTGTGGAGTAAGTTACCATCATGTGGATGAAGGTGGAAGGCTGAACCTTTTGATCCAGTTATCTGATAGCTTTGAATGATCTGGAGAATAATGGAAATTAAAATCTCAAAGGTGTGTGTTAAATCCCCTATGAACGTCATTCGTTGGAATGATCGTTGCTAAATGCTTACACACAGGCTTTAACTAAACTAAGAGTTGAGTCATAGAGGAACGTATTCAAAGGCCAAACCACTTAAATTCAGTTCCAGTCTTTTCAGTAGTGCTTGACAAGGTGGTTGAAGTATGCAGAGGCTTTGCTTTGCTTTGCTTTGATGTACACTGTACCGTCAGTAAAGAATAATGAATTTTTACTTCCCTTCAAAATACCTAAATTCATAAGAGCTCATAATTTTCCAGTGCTTTAAGTTCATTTTTCATTGTCATTCTTGTGATTTTCTAGTATTCTTTAAACAAACCTTAATTTTCTTGTGACTTTGTGTTAAGCATTGTTTGAAATAGGACACACAAGAATTTCAGGTCACCTATAGTACTGCATTTATCACAGAACTACGCTTCTATATTTAAATGATCCCAAATTAGTTTGCTATTTCTATCACATGCAATTCCTATATGAGAGAGAAAATTAACTGCATATTACAGATCATATCTATCTATAGTTGACAAGAGCTTTACTTACCCATAAAAGCTGTGGCTCTCCAGAATGGGGACAAGTAAAGAATAGCTGATCTGTACTGTGAGCCTTTGTCCTTTACAGCAAGCTGTGAATAAGGGGAAGAAATGTTATAGCTTTCAGGCTGATGAGCAGCCCACAGCACGCTCACTCTCTCTTCTCCTGTCTTTTTCCGTGACCCTGCTCTTCAAATGCATCTAATACTCTGTAATTACTTAATCCTCCACCACTGCTTGTGTTTCCAGTTCTTAGATGTCATTAACAGAAATGGAAACACAGTAATTATCATGCTGGGAGAGAACCTTTCAGATCTTCAAAATAATTTATATTGAATTTCCCTCTGCTGTCATTCAGGAGAGTGAATATTGAATCTAATAAGGGATGGGTTTCCAAGAGATGAGGTCCTTCATTTGCATCTAGGTATACCAGCCAGGTTTAAAAAGTGTTTGGCTCCTGGAAGCTACTTCTAAAGTCTAGCCAAACTATATTAGCAGTTGAATCTTACTTGGTGGGTGTTAAGCACTTAAAGTCTGGTCCAAACTCATTCTGCTTCACGCTCACCTTTATCATTGAATCATAGAATGGTTAGAGTTGGAAGGGACCTCAAAGATCATTGAGTTCCAACACCCCTGCGACTTGTGTGGCTGAAATATGGGAATGTTCTTTTCTGTAAAGATACTATTAGAACCTAAAGTTGTCATCTCTGGCTTATGGAATGTTTTCTGACATGTTTTCCATTCTTTTTTTTTGGGGCGGGATGGTGGTGGTGGTATAATTATTATGAAAAAAGCACATGCTATTTTTCAAGCAATAGTTTAAAAAATGTACTGTTGCTTTTTTTCCCTGTTACCTTTTTCAGCCCGCTTTACCCTATGGAAGGGTTGAACCTCTAACAAATCAGAGCCAGTTATAGGATGGCTTACAAAGGAAGTGCTGTGTTCTCTTTGGGATGCGTTACAACCTCCTAGCGCTGCTGCAGTGTGAGTTAGAGGAAGCAGCGTCTGCCAGTTAATACTATTTAAAGATTGTTCCAGCAGGCAGATTGAGCCGCCCAGTGTGGTGCTGCCTGGCAGTGGCTGCGTGTTGCGGTGTTCGTGGCAGTGGGCTCCAAGTCTGTAGCGTTCTAAAACGTCACTGCACCATGGAGCTATAATCACTGTGGTGATTATAACACTGGAGGGAGTTTAAATTGCTGACTCTTAAAGATAAAACGTGATCTGATAATGAGTCCAGAGCCTGAGGATCCTGTTAAGGACGTTGGGATATTTTACTGACTCTCTTGCTAGATAATTAAAAACCTGGTCCCTTTGGCTGGGCTTATGGAGAGGGAGGGTGAGCTGAATGCTTGCTGGATCTCTATTTTATTTTTTTTTCAATTGTAATGGCAAGTTTTGCAAAGTCGCAAATGAATTGGAAAATAAAAATGCTAAGGTAAAGCTTGCTACATTATATCTTGTAATGGGGAAGATTGCCAATGTGTGTATCTGTTCTTTGTATTGTCACACTTAAAAAAACCTGTGTTCTACAGATGTTGGAGAAATACAGCGTGTGTGTCTGACTGCTTAAAGGGGGCCAAGATCAGTCATGGATTAAGCTGCATGTCACAAAATGCTGAGAGCTTCCTGCCGGTTTAGGGAATGACAAGATGAATCGGTTCTTGAGTGCTTTTGGCTATCAAAGGTACTGCTGTTGATTCAGGTTAGAGCACGGGCCGAGCCTTAAGCAAGATTGCCACGTGCTGTCAGCATGGGCAGAGGTTGTGACATCTCTGAAATGCAAGCAAGAGAGGTAAATGTTAGCATTTTATAGACAGACGTGGTAAACTGCGGCATCCCAAAAGAGACAAAATACAAAGTACAGAGGGGGGTGAGTAGGTGGTGTCACTGCACTATTTGGTATGCCAGAAGCGTTCAGCCTCCATAGGAGACAAGTTCCAGTGTCTTTTTGGGCCAATGGGAGTTTTTTTTCAAAGGAACACTGGATCAGGCTCATGGATATGTAGAAAACAGTAATAATGAAAAAAAAAATAAAAATTAACAACTTCTCTTTGTAAAAGACTGAAGACAACAAAGGAAACAAAATGGGGTATGCAGTAAATGGGTGAAGACAAGTAAGAAATCACATCAGCTAAACTCATCTTCAGTGTCATTCATCATCTTGCTGCAGCGAATACTAATGGGAAAACAGAGCTTCGTAATATTGCACAAAGCACTGACAGCAGCCAGGTATGAAAATCCTGTGCCAAATGAACTGTGATTTTATATGCAAACTAATCAGTTATGGCAAAATAAGACAGTATGGGAATTCAAATTTATAGAATGCTGTCAAGCTGAAATGCTCTTTCTGTTGGAATATGATCTTGCAAAGCTGTTGTAAGAGGCACTGCAGAAGGTTCTTACCAGCCTCAGGTGCTGATTGTGGGAGGGGCTGTACAAACATACTGTGAGCAGGTTTTGTGTAGGGAAAGTTTACAAACAAACTAAAAAAATCGCAATATATCTTGCAAGTAAGCTGGTGTCGAAAGTCTGGTTGTGAATATTTACTGACAAGAATAAGGGCTGATATTATAAACTCTTCTCTAATCCTTTCACTGTTTGTGTTTTGACACTGAATAATCTGGAGACTCTACAAGGAGCAGTGTGCTGACCAAAATGATGAAAAATAAGATGATACCTTTTAGCAAATAAAGTGTTAAGTGTGAAAAGCTGGATTTATTACTCAAGTCATTCTTCGTTTACTGTCCCATCTTTACTACTTGAATGCACTATGTAGTACTTCAGGGACAGGAGGGTTGTTCTTTTTCCTTTTCTGTGCATTCATGAAGTACACGGATCCTTCAAGCCTATTCATTTTTCAAAAGTTCTCTCCATCTTTGGTCTCCCTTGCTGCAATTTTTATGCACTGCTTTTTTGCTTCCTGTATTTTGTGGTTCTGGTGAGATAAAAATATGCATACTCCCACAGATTTTTATGCTTTTTAGTACAGAATAAAAATACCAAATGAAAATGGAAAAGCAGCAGATGCCTGTCACTTAGCCTGGATATCTCCAACTGAGAAAAAAACCCACCACCATTATCCCCCCTTTCTCTTGACTTGCATTTCAAAGAAGTTTATCTGGACTTTTTCTATGAGGGACACAGACCTGAAGGAATCGAAGCCTCTGACTTCAGAAACTCCTCTTTTTAAAGAAAAGGCAGATGAAAAATAGTAGTCACTTCAGTCCTCAGTTTTAAGAGATGCTTCTGGAAGGCAGAGAGATGACTAACAGGAATAGATGTGGTAGTTTGTGATCCTGGCTGGATTGAAGTTTAGTCAGGAAGCTTGCATGTGAAGATTCAAGTTGGTGCTAAGGATGTAGTGCTCTGGTTTCTTACTTCGTGTGAGTCACTTGCATGAAGCCCACGTACTAATGTTTCTGAGTTGTCAAAACACTAGTCCTAGCCTTGTTTGATGCTGTAGCAGTGTCACAGAGAAAATGCAAATTAGCTCTAAATAATAAATGCCGTTAATCTCAGGAAGATGCCCAAATTATTGTGTATTAAAGAGTAGCTGTATTCCATGCATACTGGATTTGGATTTATTATCCTGCACTCCCATTTCAAGGAGTGGTATTGGCATAAAATGTGGTTTCAGGCTGGAGGGTCGTTCACACGCTTGAGTTTCACTTCTAATTTGGCTATTTTGTACTTTTGCTGTAGTGGACCAGCACAAGCCTTTATTGTGATATTGTTTCTTCCTTTTGGAAGTCTGATGGGGCTGCCAGTGCAAGACCTCAGGCTGCTTCAAAGTCCATTGCATAGACTTGCACACAGGGAGCTGCTCCTGATACGCTGTGTGCTAAGATTTATTTCTTTGCAGTTTTTAGTTAAAGGGGTTAAAACAGGGTTAATGCTTTCTTCTCTCCCTGGAATATTGAGGCTTTACTAATTAGGCAGTGAATAAACTGACTTGTAGTGAATTAGAAATCTGTGAATTGCGTTAAGGTAGTAAAACCTGTGCAGTCTTAATATGTGTGCTCCTGGGCTGTGCTCAGTGAGGCAAGAACTGTGGAGCTGTGTGACCAAAGGACAGGTATAATTACTAATTAGTACAACCTTCTTTTACATAGGAATCCTTTATCATCATAAATACAGGCCAGATTTCCATTCCTTGATTCTCTGGCTGTAGTGTATAGCATAGGTGAAATCCTAGGCTGCCATTGGTTCACTGTGAGAGTTTATTCATATAAAAAAGAAAGGAAAAAATAATTAACTTTTTTCATAGGTTCTCTAGCTTTGTTGAGGCTAGCTCCTTCCATATAACTAATTTTTAAATCCTTTTTCCCTCAGGACATTGGTCAAGAAACTTTCTGAGAGAAAATTGATGAACTTTCTAATTTGTTTTCACAGACTAAGAAATGGTTAAAGGAGTATCACTAATGATCTGGAGGGTAACTGAGCAAATCCCTTGTTTAGAAGAACTGTTCTGCTGCTATGCACTTGCAAAATATTCTAGGCGGTGTGTGTACCAGGCAGATTTTAAATTAGCTATAGATTTTTCATTCTTTCCATCTGGTCCAGTATAAAGATAATTTGCCTCATAACATGTTTACAATAGCAGCTGGCTACACAACACCAACTTGGTTTTTGACATTTCATTTTCGTCTGCACAGAAGAATTTGGGTTCACTTTTGTTTCCACAATCAAGGTTGTACTGGGGTGTAGTCTCTGGAATTGAAACCTTGGGATTTCAATGAGAAGGCTATGCATAAATATCCAGACAGGCCGGGAAAGCTGCTTTGGGAATGGACAAATGTACACTTCTGTTCTGCCTGCGGAGAGTAGGTTTTAAATGAAAGTTCATCATACATTAAGGACTTCAATATTAGGGCTGGTGCAATGAGAATATCTCATTGTCATACTTCTACCTAGCTCAAACCACCCTTTCTTAATGAAATGTTTATTGATAAGCCTCTGAAATATTTAGGCTTTCATAGGACTTTTAGTCCAAACCGTTCTGATAATTTCTAATTATTTCCATCCATGTGTGACAGTGTGTTCAGCACAAAAGGAAAGCTACATCCTGCTTTCTACAATTAGAACATTTATTGCTCAAGGAAAAGGTTTACAAGCAGTCATTTGATTCAGTTGTTTGTATTTTATCTCTGTCAGGCTCAGAGAAGTTGTATATTTCATTCCATAATTCAAACAACATGTAATAAGTAATATTAGTGAAATATGCAGTATCTTCTATGCCACTTTTTTATTATATATTGTTGCATGAATCCTGCTGTTCTTTTTCATTTTATAAGGGAGAAACTTCACTGCTGAGATTAATTTTTGGTGTCAGTTCTTTTCTTGGACGTCTGAGTATTGCGGGTTTACTTCCTATAATTTTCATTAAGAGCTGGTTGGTTTTTTTAGACTGATTCTTTTTCAGTTGCCTGAGCTGAGGCTGAAGAGACAGATTCAAAGCCCACTGAATTAATTCTGACTAAAGGTGCTCTATTCCCAACTCTCTGCCTTGTGAGGCAGTGAATATTGTAATATCAAGGGAACAAAGCAGATAGGTCCTACAACTTGGCTGTGTAAAAAGTGTCCAGAATCCTTGCTTAAGGATATTGGAGAATCATTCCAGATGATCTTTGGGGGAAACTAAAAGATACAGAGAACCCCAACCATGCTTGTTCCTTGTGATGTCTTCCTGAGTCTTTTCATGAAATACTAAGTCATTTGAGAGAATAATTGCCAATTTTTAATAGATACCTGAAGAGCAATAAAGCAATCCAGTAGCTGCTTTGTTCAGAGAAAAGTGCTAGTGCATTGTGCTTATGGTATTGTAAAGTTGCTTGGATATATATATATGTGTATATATATATATATATATATAATTTTATTTATTTATTTTAAAGAAAATGTGTGATGATTGAAACTACCTGAATCTGTGACTGTAGGGCATAGAAAAGCCTGTAAACTTCATTGTAAATCCACAAAAAAGGTTTGTTGCTGGTACATATGAGCTTAAAAGAGAAAAGGCAAAGGAAGGATATGTGCATGTATTTGTGATGCTCAGAACTGCTTGTATTCTTCTGAGATTGTTGTGAATTTTCTTCATCTCATTCCACTTCAGTGATGACTATATATCATTAGACATAATAAGTTATGATATCAGGGTCTTTTCTTTTGGAGTGGAGTTGCATATATAAATTTTTACAATACTTGCATGATAACTAAGTTTGTAGACACAGAAACGTATCCTTATATATGATTTTGTTTATTGAACATTTTAGTAATGATACCTTTGCTCACAAGATCAGGTACCATTAGTGGTGTGAGCTATTTTGTTGAAATATAACAGCTGCAAAACACAATCGTATATCAGTAATGGAGAACTGCCTTTGTATTCAACACCCTGTTGAATTAAAAAAAGCAGACGTGTTCATAATGGAAAGTAGGCTATATAAGTAAAACTTGAAGTTTGTGAATTTCTGGGAGGCAAACATCATGGAAGTCTGGATCTTGGTTGCAGTTTCAGAATTTCCACCTGTCCGGCACTGTAGCCCTTAAGCCCAAAGGGGACCTCTCTAGGAGAAAAGTTTCTGATTGCAGATCCAGATTGGAATATTAGTTTTGTGGTTAAAATCTGTGATCTGGTTTTCTTAAACCAGGGTGTAGTCTGTTTCCTTGACTTTCTTTTTAGTTCATAACAGTGTTAGCTCTTCCTTTCTTCTACTTTTTTTTCCCCTTTAATGCAGTTCTGACTTAAAAATTACTTCCTCTATCAACCATCTGCATCTTCCTACAGCATTTTTGTTTTTTTTTTCTGTTTTACATAATGAATGTCTGTAGCACTACTGTTTGAGAATGCAAATCTCGTCCATCTTGCTCTATAAGACCCTGCCTACAGTCCTGCATCCAGCTCTGGACATGGACCTGTTGGAGCGAGTCCAGCAGAGGGCCATGATGATCAGAGGGCTGAAGCACTTCTGTGAGGACAGGCTGAGAGAGTTGGGGTTTTTCGGCCAAAAGAGAAGGCTCCAGGGAGACTTCATAGCAGCCTTACAGTACCTAAAAAGGGCCTACAGTATAGATGGGGAGGGACTTTTTATCAGGGAGTGGAGTGATAGAATGAGGGGTAATGGTTTTATATCGAAAGAGGGGAAATTTAGATTAGGTATCAGGAAGAAATTCTTTAGTATGATGGTGGTGAGGCACTGGAACAGGTTGCCCAGAGAAGCGGTGGATGCCCCATCCCTGGAGGTGTTCAAGACCGGGCTGGATGGGGCTTTGAGCAACCTGGTCTGGTGGGAGGTGTCCCTGCCATGGTTGGAAGTAGATGATTTTTAAGGTCTCTTCCAACTCTAATAATTTAATGATTCTATTATTTTTATTTCCTGAAAAGAAGAAGTTTTAGTGCAGCATTTTTGTAAGGGAACAGAAACAGCTAAAGAAATATGTTCTATGAATACTTTTGTAGAGTCATATGAAAGGAGGATGAAAAAGGAAGGAAAAAATGCAATAAGTTATAATCTCAAGGACTTAATCATCAGTTTAGCTGAGCTGAAGTCTTTGTATAGCCTTGGGCTCTCTGAGAAGTGCCTGGAGCAAAGTTGTGACAGTTCACATTCCCATGTAGCCTAGAGAAGCCTCAAGGTTGTTATAGTGTTCTACCTACTTATTTTTGGCCCAGAGGGACCTGCATATATGTATCTTTTCTTTAAGTAAGGCATCTGTTCTATAGCATTCTGCTGATGCCTTGTAGCTTGCCCTTCAGCTGGTATGCTGCTTGGTTTTGTGAGCTGCTGTATAGATTGTATGGAGCAATACAACCTATGGAACGAGGAGTCCTTTGGAAAGTAGCTAAGATAGTTGTATGGTCCCTGTGGCTTCCAAAGAGCTATATCAGGGATAATAATTTGGGTTTTATTTCCCTATTCCCCTACATATCTCATAACACTCCCTTGTACTTACTGGGCTTTTTTCATGGGAAGATGCAGTGTCTGATCCCATTTCTTCAGTGACCTACTAAGCTTTAAAATATTACACACTCTAGCTAATCTCATTGACTTTACTAAGGTTGACTGTAGAGCATAGTTAAGTGCTTGCTTCAGTCTGTATTTTCATTAACAGCTGGCCTATAAAGGCAGGCGACTGTTGGTGACATATGCAAGCAAATCCAATAAATTTTGGAGAGGGAAAGTTGCTTTGTTTTCATTTCTATAATAGTTATGGTTATAGGGATTATTAATTTATATGACTGAAGTAAAGACTAAATAAAATCATCAGCACAAGTAGTGCATTACTGCAGTGCCTTCTGGCAGTTACTGTGGTTAAGTGCTAGCTGCTTTGTGCTGTATGGTGACAACTCCACTCAAGAGCAGTCTGTCTCACTCTTGGATGGGTTTATGGATTCACAGTAAATAAGCCAGAAGGGATTATTGGATCATCTCTATCATCACAGATCATTAAAACTTCATCCAGTTACCCATGTAGCATTTGTTCTTAAGGCCAGATATAGCAGATCTATGACCTTTCTGAATTCCATAGGAGAAATGGAATGGCTTCATGGAGAATTCTGGAACACTCTAGCACTCAGGTCATACGGTTAATTTCAATGGTTAATTTGTTTTGCAAAGAACTGTTTGTGGTGCCAATAGAGGAAAAATTAAAAAATTCCCATGAACCTAGGTCTTCAGCATCAACTCTCTCTGTGAGTCTAATGATTATCAGTATAATTTAATCAGAGCTGCTTCTGTCTATAAGATATAACCTACTAGATGACTCAGTTGCAACTCACAGTGTAAAAATTCCCTCCTCTAGTAAAGAAATCACATTTCAGCAGCTTAATCAGAAAGACCGACTCTGAGCCAGATGACAGTTCATTATAATTCAGAACTTCACAGTGACTAAATTCCTGGATGCCTCACCTTTGCTACCATAAACTGATCTGATCTACTTGCTTGCTCTCATGGGGAATAAATGATCTTTACCTGAGGTTTAGCTGGGAGGCAGCAATGCCCTCAAGGACAGCGTAAACCCAGCTTCTGTGGAAAGGAACTAGTGTACTTGTGACTGGTATGGAGAGCTGGGTCACTGCTACACAGCCAGTGGTCGTAAGATTGTGTGCCAGCCTCCCTGGACACTGGAGATGTGGGAAGAGGAAAGAAGGCTAAGGAAAAAAACACCTTCTGTAGTTTCTTTGTAGTTCTGGAGCAGAACAGTTAAGGCTTCTGGAGTTTATGACAGTGGGGATGGCGGAGTTACTCTGAGTTACTTGGTTGTGCAGTTAGGGTAAGTAAATGGTCTGTGGAAGAGAAGATGGGACCTATTAGCATGGCAGCTACTAATGTGGAGTATGGTAAGTAAGCCTTGGTGTGAGGCATCAGAATCCTGAAAATATCACAGGAGCTGAACCAGTGATGTGCTAACAAATGTCAAGGAGCTCTAGTTATTCCAGCTGTAATGGAATTGGACCTACAGGCAACTGCAGTGACCTGTGACTGACTTTCAACTGGAGACTGTAACCGTTGCAGACGTGACTGTGCCCGTGACTGGAGCACATTTCTGATAGCTGAAGTACAACAGGTAACTGAGCGCTACACCAGATTTCTAAGGACAGCTGGCATCAGTTTCTGTCATTCAATACTTTGCAGAGAATAGAAGAGATCAGAACTGCTGCTGATCCTTAAAGGTAGCACTAAGAAAAGAGAAAAATATGAAATGGTGGTAGTACACTATCTCCCGCACGGATGGCATGCTCTCTGCCCAATGGTAAGATGAAGAAGTATCTAAAGAATTCTAAGATGAGCACATAAAAATAATCTGGTGTGGCAATTGGAGATAATCTTATTTCTGGAAATCTCTGAATGTCCTTTTGAGGGCATGTAGGTGACTCAAGATGACAATATAAGGAAAGGCCTGGAGCAATAGCCATAACCTGCTTGAATATAGTATTAGTCAAGAACAGCTAGAGAATTTGGTCAACATATGGTAGGTGTTTCTTTGCAGTAATTAGTTTTATAGTATAGTGGCAGTTCTTCCAAAATAAGAGTTTCTGTAGGAAGAAATTCCTCAGTCACCTGAGTACTTCAGTAATTTTGTGGCGGTATTATAATAATGTATTTAATATAATAAAGTGCATTAACTCTGCATATTTTAGTCACTGGGAATGTAGAGGGGCTCATCGTTCTAGTGGGAGAGCGGAAAGGTGGGATACCACAGGGACAGTCCTCTGTTGCAGTGAGAGGAGCGGGGGTGAATTTACGTGAGCTGGTCCTCTTCCTCAGGACGTCACTGCTGGCAACGGGTAGAGGTTTAGCACTAGATAGCTAAGTTGCAGCAGCTTAGAGGAAGGGAGAAAATAAACAAAAGTATGAAGAGCTGCACTGTGTGGCACTGTTGGAAGAGTGACTCTCCTGATTGAGGGTATGACAAGAGGAGAAAAAATGAGGTGAAATAGAGTTGTTCTTACTTCCTATGTCTGCCATAAGGCATTGATAGGGGCACGTCCCTGTTGTGAAACATGGATCTGTCATGATTTTGCAAATAGCTTTGAAGAGTGTATTTTCTGTCAGGTGAATGGAGCACAGACATGAATGCTAAAGCTGCTAAGGCTTATATTGTGAGTCAGCAAGCTTAATCCAGGTTTTGTGGTTTGAAACTGTGAAAATGATTAGAGAAAAAAAAAAAAATCAAGTAAGTCTTAATGTCCTGAGCTGTTCTTTGTCCCACAGTATGTGAGAGGAGTGGAGAAGATCTTAAAAAGGCTATGAAGTAAAAGATAAGTATTTTCAGAATACTCAGAATATAGGATACTGCTTTTCAAACATTTTGAACAGCACCTCAGTCTCAAGACATGGAAAGTGCTGAACATGATCTGCAGCTGAAAGCTAGGGGGTCTTCTGCAGCAGAGGTGTTGACACCTTAGGAGCTGGACAACAAGTGAAGCTGAGAATTAAAGGGCTTTAAAGAACAATAAGATGTCAGAAGTGTTTGTGGATCTTTCTACCTGACCATTGAAAACAAAAAAATGCTGGCTTCTTATGGTGAGTGAAATATTAAAAAGAAACCCACAAAAAACCTCACCAGAAACAAAACCAAAACAGAAATCATCAGAAATGGCAACTGGCTCTGTCTAGCTGGGCCAGGTCTTGCCAACAAGAGTCTGATAGTCAAAAGAAATCCTACATGGTCTGCATGCAGAATATGCTCTGCCTTTTGGAAATCTGTAGGATCTTATTGCCACCAAAGATGACAAGAATAAGAAGTGGCTTAAATGGGCAAAATGCTAGAAAATCACTTGCATGATGCCACTAAAGCAAGACATTTTGTATATAAAGCTGATGAGTCATTTAAATGATTAAAAATTTTCCTATCAGTGGCCTTCAATTACACAAGTAATCAATTTAGCTGCCATAATGCAATGTCTAATATGATGTGAAGTTGATAGGATATGACTGCTGCATTATACATAATGCAGCTAAATTGTACCAGGGAGTATATTAAAGAAAATTAGCTCTCACATGATACGTTTTGATGCACTTACAGTTAGATGGAAAAAGGTGAACTTACTGAGCATCTTCATAAATTTATAGATATCTGAGAGAAGAAACTCACATAATTTAGAGTGTGATATCTCCTGGGGAGCTTATTGTAATGAATTTCATTGAAAATGTACCAAATGCTGGAATAATTTCATGTAGCAATTAGGTCATGGAATCCAAAGATCTCTTGGGCTTTGCAGATACACAAAGCAAATAATTCATGTAAAGGAGAATATTGAATTCCTGCTTGAAGATATGTATCCTGTCATTATGCAGACTGCTGGGTCTTGGAAAGGTGTGTGCTGAGGGGCAGGGGAAGAAGAGTACATTATACCACTGGTCCTTAGGTTGCTGTCTACTTGGAGTTCCGTCCTAGATTAACAATTCATTATAAAGATCGGGTAAATCAATAAAAAGGAAAGGTGTGTAGGGCCTTAAAAAAAGGCTGTCACTTGGGAGTTGAAAGGCAACCAGCTCTGCCTTGAAGAGTCCTGGATGGCCTTCCTCAGCTATGGAAATTTTTGCTGAGAAACAGGTGGACTGATGTGTTCTGTACTTAACCAGCACAAAGCTGAACTGCAGCGTGCAGGATAAGCACATGCTGCATTTAATACAGTGAGGTGTAACATCAGGATCTGACGTGAGCAAGGAAGTGTAAACATAAGAGCAGAGGGCAGCGCGTTCTGCACATCTTTCTGAAGCAAGAAATTCCTTGGAGGCTGTTGCCAGTGGGCCTTATAATCTATGTCCCTACACACACTTAGTGAGCTGTAATTGCTTCTTAACTAGAGTCTGCTGCCTGCCAACCAGTATGCCCCGTTCGTAGCTGAGGGTCTGACCCAAAGAGCTTGATTACTGTTCGGTAAATAAGGTATATATAACCAATTGAATTAGACAGCACAATCTGAGTGAGAGGATGGTGGAATACCGAGAGCTGTTTTTGTTAACCTCAGTGTGCGTGAGTGTTTTGCCTGTTTTCTGCCCTTACCCTGCAAAGTATCTCTCTACAGTGCTTGGTTTATGGGACACTAGTTTTTGCTTTCAAGCCTATGTACCATGTTTTCTCAGATGCACTCCCTCGAGGAAGCCTGACTTTTTTCTTTAGTTTTACTTTACTAGCTTTCCCTCTGGATTATTTTAATGTTGGGTGTTTCATTCTCATTGTATGATGAGACTTGCCAGTTCTTTGATTATCTTGCTTTAACGAGTGTATTAATAGTAACAAACATCAAGTATGAATGTTCTAGTTTGGGTTGCATCCATGTCTATTACTGTAGAGGTATTAAAATAAAACAAGTCTAAAAGTTGGCAAACTTGTATTAACCTCAGACCTTTGTAATGCAGGTCAGAGTTTCAAATATCTACTATCAACTCCAAGAAAAATTGGAGTGTTGCCCTTTCTACCCAGCTTCCCAAATCTCTGATGAATTGTGCTGCACCATGAAGGCATTACAGGCTCCAGTGTAATCATGTGTACAACCGCTGTAGCACTGAACACAAAGGGATAGACCTAAAGTAATCTTGCTGGGTAGGATTGCCACGCCACCAGGCAAAAATAATCACTGATGTGACTTCTTCTGAAGGGCAAGAAACGTTGCAGAGTACAGAATTAACCTTGGGAGAGTGGAGTAATGACGGATCGCTCTATCATCTGCAGCCCTGGACTTCAAATACTACTTTCTCTGGGTTAGTTCCTGTCCCTTTTCTTCCCCTCTTGTCGGTGCTATCTATATTTGGGATTGTCTGATTTCCACAGGGAGCTGAGGAGCAACAGATTTGAACTTTGAAAGAAAAAAAATATAGCTATCTGATAAGACCTCTGCCACTGTAAATCACCATTGCACTATTAAAATCTCAAGTTAGCATCACATCACTTACAGCTATGTGATTGACAGTATGGTAAGGCACCTTTTCTCATTAATTGGTTTGTAGCTCTTCTGCTGCATTTAATTTCTTTAAGATGAGTTTTTAATCTACTTGATTCTTATTTTGCTATACAGACCTCAAGGGTTTTTTTGTGTTTTTTTTTTTTTTTTTAAAT
>VZRU01020239.1:1164951-1194251 GCA_013398155.1 Pedionomus torquatus | reverse complement strand
TTTTTTTATTTTTTTTTTTTCTTCTTATTTATTTATTACTATGGTAATGCCTTGTAGCCGTGCTCCAAAGCACTTCATAGTCTGATATACTGATACTAGTGCCATATGGAAAAAGAAGGTCCGGAAACACATACCCTCGTTCTTGCTCTATGTGATACTTGTAGGGGAGTAGCAGCTTCAGGGAAATATTGCCACCCAGCTGCGGACTGTGCTGTTGAGGAGCTCGTTTTAGCCCTTAGAGGGAGCCACAGACTTGACTATGGGAACGGAGGAAAACCAGGTTTTGTTACATCTGTCTGTGATAGAGGAGGTGGGGAGAGGATGATTCTTAATTGCTTGGGGTTTTTTTCTAGTTTTTAATTGATGGGTATGTGCAAATCAGACACAAGACTGGTTTGTTGTGGTGAGTGCCGTAATGTATTTGCTTTTCTAGTGACAGATTTGTAGGGTTTAGAAGGCTTCAAACAAATGTTAATTTTACCTTTCCCCTTTCACGTTTTCAGCTCCCTCCCACACTATTCAATTCCAGATTCCACTCTTCTCCTTTTGATGCTGACACTGCACTACTTCATAAATTCGGATATCACACAGAGCTTCCTCTTAAAAAAAGAAAAATATATTGAAAAAAAAAAAAAGACACAAATTGCAATAAATTGATTAAAGCTATGGAGTTCACAATCTGGAAAACATAGGATTGCCACATTTTCTGTTGTGTGGTTTATTGGTTTTTTTTCCTGTTTTTAATTGTATCCCTTTATTTTAGGAGAGAGGTGCATTACACCGCCCCTTTCTTTGCCTGTAATATGTAGGTTATAGCAGAATATTTTTATGTAAATGACATGGCTAAAGTAGGTTATATGGCTGTGTTGTAAAATCCAAATGAGAACGCTGTTCTGCTGGCTCAGCAATCATAGCATTGCCAGTGAACTATTCGGTTCAGGGATGCACATGCTAGGAAGAAAATGGATGAGGAGATTTGCAAGCCTTGGCCAATTAAACATGCCCCTTTTTCTTAAAAATGAAATTAAAATGTTTTTCTGTGCCTTCTCTTTCTTCTCCCTCCATCCCCTTTGCCCAGCAGATGAATTCTAGTGGCAGAGCTGAGGATTGCTTATCCAGAAAGATGCTATGGCAGAGGTGGGACAGAGAGTGTGTCTAGCTCTAGAAGATGCTGGTAAAGATTAAAGGAAATTTCAGACTTAAATTTTAAATAGCTGTGAGCTCCTTGCAGATTGCTCCTAATTAAAACAAGTTTTGTGGCACTTACTGTAAGATAATGACTGCCAACAAAGAACTGCATTAATAGCAACTGTTTCTGTATAGGCTGTTGAGATGTAATGTCTTTCTGTAGTGCTTTCAGTTTAGTTTAGACTGTTGAACTAGGGGTAACAAGATGGAAGGGCAGTGGGGAGGTCGTTGTCCTTCTAACTTACTCAAAATACTTCCCAGAAAGGCTGGGAAGGTGATGAATGGCTGCAATCTGGAAGTGGTCAGCCTTACTTCAAATCTCCCTGCTCTTCTGAGACATTAATTCATCCATATTGTAATCACGTCTGGGAAAGGAAGACAAGAGAGAGATTTTTTTTTTTTTTTTTTTTTTTTTCCAATAGGAAGTTTTATGTTTTTTCTGACTTATCTCCTGTTCCTCAGATTTCTGACTCTGGATTGGCTGGAACTGCAGACCTCATCCATTACAAAATATGAGCTAATCCTAGAAGTATCAAGAGATTTAAAAGTAGGTTTTGTTTTCTTCAAAGTTGCCTTCTGAGTTTTTCCACTTCATAGATTTTCCTAATTTTTTGAGAAATCAGGAAAGTTCATGGTCAATTTTTTGTGATAATTCAGAATATTAAACTGGAATGTTTATGGAAAGGTGAACGATGTGAGAATTGGTGTCTACTAGGTTAAAAATCCAGTCTTGGATTTGCACAGGATACTTCTGTGAATATTTCATATACAGACAGCAGGTTTGCTGAGATAGCCAAGACAGAAGCTGTCCTTTTATCTCCTTAACAGGACCATGTCCTCAACAAAGAGAAAAATCGTTGTCTGGTAGACAGACACTTTCTCTCCTTCTGACAGGTTAGGTTTAGAATTGCAAATTCTGTTCTCAGTTATGCAGGGAAATCATTGTTGGACTTTAACTATGGTGAATCTTTTCTTTGAATTTTTGATTGTCAGACATTTCTCATATCCCTCTCTGTTAATTATCTGAGATCATTCTAGATATGATCATTCATAGAAGAATTAAGTGTCTAGAGGGCGAAGAGGAAGCAAAGCTGCCCAGATGCCTGTGTCTCACTGGTTGTCCCAGCACCCCTGGATGTTATGGGAGTGGGCTGTGAAAACAGTCTACTTTTAAAGATCATTAAAGGCTAGATGTGAGGAGGGCATTAAAATCTGAAATGTTGCCTCCTGCAGGAAAACAAGCAGTATAGGAAGAGGATATTTTTACACAAATATTTTATTGTGGATAACAGGTCACAGCTAGTCAGGAAGGCTATTAAGATTGGATCTCCAGCTGAGGAAACGGCTTCTCAAGGATCTTCATCACAGTGGGCAGGAAAGCAAGTGAAGCAGCTTGGAAGTAAACTGGGCCGGGGGATAATTTTCCTGCTATCCATCTTCCTCCAAAGGTTATTCAAAGGAGCAGATGACTACATTTTGTGTAGGCAGGTTTTTATATTCCTTGCGGTGCATGTCTGGGATCACTGTGCTGTAACAGAGAGGTCATTAATTGTTATCTAATAGTTCTTCAAGAGTATTTTGAATAAATGAGATGAAGAGAGAGAGAAAGAGAGGAGAAATGTGACTCTGAAAGGATTTGTGTCAGATGCAGAGGAAACTTGAGGTACTGGAGTGGTGGTTAGTGACTACACTTCATTGAGTTATTTGTTGTCCATTAGCCCTTATATTCCAGTGAGGGTCTATGGAAGGTGGACCTGCTGTCAAATTCTTTCATGTCCTGCAAGGTGCTCGGCATAGAGGGTTTGAATGTTGCCAGCTCCTGATGAAGGAGCTTTAGCTCCTGATGAATCCAACAAACTAGGCCTAGTTTGGGTCAAATACTTCATTGGCCCAACATATTCAAAGCTTGTATTTCCGGGAGCATCATCTACCATTAGTCTTTTCTGATAAATGGAACATTGGATGGTTTCTCAAGCGTGCCTAGTATTTACATAGATGATGAGGTTTTTCTATATGTTTAGGATCTGCAGCTAGGCAACTATTTATCTCTTTCCATTCACTCCACTCCCAAATTCTTATTGAATTAAATGTTAATTAGTGAAGGAAAGGAAGGGACCAGTGAAAACACTTGATTCTTCTCACTGGTCCTCTTGAGTTTCCCACACACAAGGAAACATAAGTCTTAAAGCAAACTTAGCCACCAGTAAAGGCAAAGGGAAAGAGAGTTGATGAAAAACTTTCACCCATGTGAGAGTTCAAAGACCAAATGTTCTGAGGCAGAGTATTTTTGTCTTGACAAGAATGGCAGACTTTAACATGTATCTTCCAATGTCTTCGGTTGTTGGCTTATGTCAGAGTATTTATTTATCTTCCTTATTTCCCTTTTGCATTCCCCCCTTCCCCTCCCCCCAGCTTTTTCTTTTTATTTTGGGGTTGCTATAATCCAAAGAAGAAAAGCTACAACAAAGGAAGTTGATCAGATTAATTGCTGTGACTAGGTAACACTTCCACATGTGACTTCTTTTTTTTCTTTTTAAGAAAAAAGGCCCACAAATTAATTCCACGTGATCATTTGCTTACCATTCTCAAATATTTTTGGTGAATAGTTTTCAAGAAATGGGCTGTTTGTGAAATATTCATTTCATCTCTATGCTCTTGTTATTTCTGTTGTGTGACTGCTCATTGAATATTAGCAGTAGTTGCCTGAAAATTTGTTTGTATGCTTTCCTGGGTCTTGTCTCTCTAGCCTGAACTATTTCTGCAGCTAAATGCAGTTGTGAAATGTTTTTTCTTATTGTGCTTAAATGCACATAATCCTCGATGAAGAGTTTGTTCTTTGCACTGTGATAGCTTCTGTGATCAGGATTTGACTTCTGTTCTGTGAAGTCAAGTAAAATAAAATAAGAAAGATGACAAACGGGTAGAACAGCAAAACTGCTTGCCCTGAAGCCTTTGCAAAGGCGAGTCTTTTTCAATTAGTGCCAAAATGTGGAGCCACAGCTCTAATATAATTGAATAAAAGCAGAGAAACAGAAGCTAACCCCCTCAGGCTCTCCCCCTTCCATACCTGACCAAGTGAAATAGAAGAAGCAGTAACAGGGTCTTTCCTACCCCAGGTTTTTTCTTGCTGAACTGTATTTCTTTAAAAATAAAAAAAAAAATAAAGCATTCTATTTGAGGAGACAAAATCTATACGTGAGAGATCCTGAACTGCAGAATAGCATGCATGTGAACTGAACTCTGTAAAGCCTAAGGATACTGGGTTCTGAAATTCTGTTTCAGCTGAAGCCATCATTCAAGTACAATCTTTGGATTCATGCTTCTAGGTATTACAGTGTCTTCCCCTGAATTTTAGTTTAGACTTTTTTACTTAAATTAAGAGGATAGTATTTTGCTTACCTTAAAATGAAGTTACATGAATAGATGCATTAACAGCACAATTTTCTGAGTATGAGGATCATGGAAGTCGTATGCCTGTGAGACACACCTGTTTATAAAGCAGATTTCTTGTGAGGAAATGCAGATCTGCTTTTGCTCTTTGTTCTGGTGTAAACATCATGCAGTGGGATGCAGCTCAGCCTGCAGATGCGATCTGTGTTTTGTTACAACTCAGACTGGCCACATTCTTGGTTCTCCTGAGAAGATGGCCCCCTTCTCACTAAGTGCCACCACTTTCCACAGGAGCTGGACCCCTGCCTGGTGAAAACTGGCTCTGGAATCCACAGGATTTGGTTTTTTGGTGTGTTGGTGTTGGGTTCTTTTATGTAATTAAGTGACTGTTGGATCTGGTGCTAAAATAATAGTGTTGTGCTGATTTTGGTAAAACTCCGTTAAGTAGCCTCAAACCACAATTTGCTCCAAGAGCAATGTTGTAACTTTCTCCACTCACAAGGTGGAAAATAAATTAACTGCAGGACTTGCATAGCCCACATGAACTGCTGAGACCTTACTCTTGTTTAGTTAATATTAATTTACTATTTATAAAGTGATAACAAGATTCTGTGGTTTCTGTTACATTTCCTTTTAATTTTAAAGGCATTTTAATCAGATTGCTGCATGACAATATTTGTCAACACCAGGTAAATGGGACCTATAATATGACCTACTCTGTTGAGACTACTTAAAAAGCTAGACTGGGAAATAACATGCAAGCTCGTTTCTCCTCTCTTATCAGAAGAGATCAGTTCCCAAAGTGACATAGATATTGGTGTAGGTGATACCTTTAACCATGACATCACTTTAAACCCCTGGGCAACACTTACAACCTTGGGAGCATATTGCTGCTGAAGGGAACCACTTGAGCAGAAGGAAATTGAATGTAGAGAAAGTCTCGGACTTTCAGCTCAAGGGAGCAAAGCTGATGGGTTTAGTCAAGAATCCTTTATTTTTACTGGCCTGCCATCAGGAGCACTGAAGTGACTTTTTTTTTTTTCTTTCTTTCTTTCTGGCCTTTTTATTTTTATTTTTTTTTTTTTGCTTGTCTGTTCCTCCCTCTTCCCTTCACTTGACACCTGTCCCTACCTTGGGAGGATGAGATAAGCAGAGAACTCCATCCCTGTAAGAGACGGGGGAGCAGAATATGCCGGTACGAAGAGAGCCAGAGCAAGAATCAAACTTCTGGGCAGGCAGGAGTGGGAGATCTCCTTTACTGCAGGTTGCTTTCTGGAGTGCTGTCAGTGGGGTTTTGTCACTGTACTGAGTGTAATTGGAAGAAGCAGGTTTATCTCTTTGGGTTTTGGGGTTTTTTTTTGGAGTCGTCATGCTGCAGCAAATTTTGCGTGATATGTATATTGACCCTGAGCTCCTGGCGGAGCTGAATGAAGAGCAAAAGCAGATCTTGTTCTACAAAATGAGAGAAGAGCAGCTGAGGCGCTGGAGGGAGAGAGAAGAAAAAGCACGAATGGAGGAGGCCATGCTGAGAAAGACAGCGAGGCGCAAACAGAGTAAGATTTGTGACCTTCTCCTATACTTAAAGCTAGGGATAGTGGGCACGCGACTGGCTATGGTGCAGCGTGCTTCTGGAAGAGATTACAAGGAAGAGTGCCAGGTGTCCCCATAAGCAAAAAGTGAAAACACCATGGGGCAATAAAAGCACCATGTTCCTGCTCCTCGTCTCTCTAGGCTGATACTTTCTCCAGGGGAATAGATTGGTGTGGGAGTAAGGGGAATTGTGTTGAAGTGCTCCTCGTCTCTCTGTGTTAACAGATGTACCATGACCAAGTTTCCCCTCCGCTTCTAAGGCTTTTTTCTTCACCCACCATTCCCACTCTTGCCCCTCAGCCAGTCCAGCAAAAGGCAGTCTTTCCTGTGCTGTTGAGCCTTATTGACTTGGTATTTTAAATGTTTCTATGTAGTTGGAGTAGGAGATAAACTCTTAAATTTGACCTTGTTATGAAGGGCTGTTTGTGAATAAGATGTGATGTCAGAACAGCCATAGTGTATGAGACTAAATTTCCAATGTTCAAGTAATTTCCCATGTTCTAGAAAACATTCTACAAAAGATTATGTCTAGGGAACAGGAATAGTGGGGTGAGCATGTAAAACAACCTAACCCAACCAAAATCAAAGAAGAAAAAAACCAGAAATGTGCTTTCATGCACTATGTAGTTAAACTGGAGCCCCTTCTGCAGGCTGTTAAGGATGCTGAATGTGTGTGTTGACTGGAATGGAAGAAAACACCAAAAAAGAATTTCTCTAAATGTCTTTTCCAGGTGTCTGGTCTTGGGTCCGAGTGGTCTGGAATAAACAGAAATACATATTTCCTTGTTTTCTTCTCTGAACATGTGGCTTCCAACACTTTAGAACTCTTTGCAACTCTTTTTCTTCTCTGAACATGTGGCTTCCAACACTTTAGAACTCTTTGCAACTCTTGGAATTGTAGTTGCATTGGTTCTTCACTCAAGATGGAAATGTCACAGAGAAACACTAATTTCCCTGTGAAATGCCCAGGATCTTATCCTATCTTTAAATCTATTAAAACTTGAATAATTAAAATTTCTAATAATTTCAGCTGATCTTGGGAAGGTGCTCTAATAGCTATGTGACTCTGCAGTCAGTGGTTAGAATGTCGCTCATCTTAATGCACCCGTGGTAGAGAGCTTTGCTTGGAGCACCTCAATATAGATTATTGAATTCAGTTGTCAGACTTCTTAAAACCTTTGGAGCCTCTGAACCCTACAAAGTGCCCACCAGAGAGTTAACAATTCAAAGACTGTCATTAAAGAAATGTGTTTCAAATCAAAACTAGATTCCAAGACTTGAAGCAAAAGCCTTTATGAAATGGCTCTAGAGTAAGTTACAGTGGTAGCCTTAAAATAAAGGAGGAATGATTCAGAACACCTGAATCAGCCATAATAGGAGTTTAAAATGTCCCCTCACAAATGACAAGGTGGATGTTGGAAAACCTCATTCTGTTTAATTTCTGTTTTCTTCACATTAGTGTTACTGTGAATGGTGGTCTCCTAAGAGGCATGGTGGCAAAATAGCTTCTTTTATGCAGCGTAAAAACCTTGTTTGTTTTGATTGATTTGAAGCTGAGAAAAAAATTAAAAATGCAGTTCAGCTCCACAAACCAAAATAACATTGTATCGTTAAGATAATC
Organism: Pedionomus torquatus; assembly: GCA_013398155.1. Lineage (NCBI taxonomy): Eukaryota > Metazoa > Chordata > Aves > Charadriiformes > Pedionomidae > Pedionomus > Pedionomus torquatus. The sequence goes on along the minus strand of VZRU01020239.1, from coordinate 1,186,462 downwards.
TATATTATGTTCATTCGTTGAGGAAGACAGATGCAGAAAAATCTAACTGCAGAAATATTTGTGATGATTTCTCACAGTGTCGACACCCAAATTTCCATATATAAATTATACATTAAACCTGTTCAGCTTCCCGCTACAGGAGACTATTTTCCAGGTAATTAATTTCCTGATTTATAAAGAGCAAGAGAAAGGAGAGCACTGGAGTAACCTATAGATTATATTTGCTCTGATGAAAGTATTCACAAACACTCATTGAGTTAAATTTCACAATAACCCGTTTCCATTTTACCTTCTTAAATTGCCAGTTTAAGGTATTGCTTAGGTTTGGCTTTTGCCCGCTGTTAGAAACTTTCTGCTTCATTCAGAAGTGTGATAAAGAACTGTTCTTACTGTTGGTTTTTTTTTTTTTTTTTTTTTTTTTTTTTTTTTGTTTTTTTTTTTTTTTTTTTTTTTTTTGTTTCGGTTTGTTTTTTGCTTTTTTGTTTTGTTTTGTAGAGAGAACTATTTGAATTAGATTTTCAAGTCAGGCATTTGGTCCTGTTGAAAATATATTTTGACTTCCATCAACTCATGTGGGCCAGAGTTAAAAAAATAACTTCTATCTTTCAGCTCATTAACAATACAGGTAGCTGTAACTGATTTCTACTGTACAGCTCTGTAATACAGTGGTAAACGTTCCCATCCTGCAGCTAGTTTCTTGTTTTTTAAAAAAAAAGTGAAAAAGTCAACCAGTAATTACAGCTGTAGGACAGGAATTGCTGAGGAGTATTTTTTGCCTGTGTGACAGAAAGGGTCAGAGTAGATGACTGTAAGAATAATTTCTTGCCTTAAAAAGTTGTGGTTTTTTTTCCTAAAAGACATATGGCATCAATGTTTTTTGGACCTTGAAGCTGCTTAGTTTTCAGTTTCCATTGATGTGTAAGTGGATTCCCAAACATTCTCCCCCTGCTACAGAGTGTATTTTTATTTGTGTTTAAAATACTGGCTACCAGGAGTATAGAGCCACTGCAACTACACAGCTTTTTATTCCTTTGCAACTGAGGAATTTGAGAAGTTTCATCTGCAATGTTTTGGCTCTAACTCTCTACTGCATGACACAGGTTTTATGTTTGTGTTATTTTGGTGAAGCCAAGAGTTACTCTGGCTTTATAGAGACCTTCGGAGCCCGACGTGTAGTAGAAAACAGAGGTGAAATTTTAATATCTCTAATGTTGTGCTGGGTTTCTGAAATTTTCTAGTTGACAGCAAAATGTGTATGTCATTTGTGAATACAACATTTGTGTAAAGTAATTTTTTACTAGTTTAATCAGAGTTATCTTTATAGAGCGACCTTTCAAATCCTTCTCGTTTCCTCATAGTTTGAACAGCTACATATAAAAACTTTGCCCCATCTCTTTGGGATGGGATACAGTGAGACAGAACAAAAATGAGTTAATGACAATGGGCCCTTCTCTAATTAAAATGCTCTGAAAAGTTCTTGGGCTTGATCTGGAGTCCTGTACCCCCGTTGGTACAATTCTCCATCAGTTCAAGAGCCCACCCTCAACGGTATGCATGAGCTCAGCAGCAGAGCAAAAGGGGTGGATTTTTTAAAACAGCAGTGATTGTGTATGCAATTTAATTTTCCACAGACTTGAAGATGAAAGGCTCTTGTGCAAGGTTTAGATGTGTTGTCTTACAGAAACCACGAGTGCAAAGCTTGAGAAGAAAAAAATGGCATATGCAGGTTAGTTAGGCCTTGTGCTAAAGTTCAAATAAATTGCAGAAATGCCCATTAGTATGATAATTTTTATGTGGAAACTGACCAGTGAAGGCCCAAACACTTCAGTGATTTTTATAGAAACACCACTGCAGATTGTCCATCAGTGGCCTATTAGGTACTATGAAATTTGCTTTTTAAAAAAATGAAACCGAGTCCAAACCATGGAATAAGAAATAAGATGTAAATTGTTGAGAGTGTTTAGCAAGCCAAGCAGTGCAACAGTCTATGTGTAATTAGTCCTACTCTTCATTTCTAAAGAAAATAATATTAATCACCTTCAGTAAATGCTAAATTTGGCCTGCTTTTCCATTTGGATTGTTTGGTTTTATGTGTCTTGAGGATAGGTTAAGATTGAAATTTGTATCAGAATGAGTCAATGTTAAAGAAATTACTTCACTTTGGGGGTGAATGAAATGTTTTTAGATTATTCAACAGTTTTAATTTCCTCCCCTTTTTAAAAATACAGATCAATGTCTAAAAGGGAGCAATGAATAAATATCACTTCAGGATGAAATATGTCCCTTGGGAGCTATTGAATAAACTAATCCCATGGTTTTGCTGTTTGTACCTAGGCAACATTTTTACCTTGCCTAAAACTATTAGTAGAATTTGAGCATCATTTGGGTCCTTCCAAAACTGCAGCATTTATTGAACTCTTATTCAAGGTAAAAAAAGTATATCGTAGCTTTAATTAAAACGTGACTCTTGGCTTGTACTGATATAGCTTCACAAGTGAGTTGAATTCTTGGACGTCCATCTAGTTCATTTACAATTTACTTTGGGCAGATCTTTCAGGAACATATTTTTATTGGAATAAAACAGGTTGTCGTTTGTCATTGTGCTAAAATCACTAAGGGAAGCATTCTCAAAACTTCAGGACCCCTTGGGATTTGCTGAGAGTTGATTGACAGGCAGCTTTGCAATTTGCAGAGAAACATATTTATTTGATTAGGCAGAAGCCCTTTAACCAGTGTAGCTGAGTTAGGAGTAAGCGAAGGATCCTGCCAGTTTGGATTTTGACTCTGATGCAGTATCCAGAGCTGTCAGCATATCCAAAATGAGATCTCAAAAACTATTGAGCATTAGGTAGCTGAAGGACAGCCATGTGGGAGGGAAGACAAAGCTGGTCTATGGCTGCTTATTCTGACGTTATTCGTTGTGAACTGCAGCTCGTGATGTTCAGACAGGAGCTATTTGTAAATATTCTTATTTACCTGTCCTTAAGAAGAATAGCTGGGAGAATATTAGGTAGGCTTATCACAGCATGGCTAGAAAATAATTTCTTTATCTAAATGGCATTTGTGTTAGAAAATCATTAGAGAATAGATGAAGCTATTTGGAAGCAAGTATTTAAAATATCACAAGTGGCTGGTTGGAGGATACGTCAGTGTCACAGGTGGAGGCCAGTGAGTGGGTATGTGCTCCAGTGTGTGTATAAAGGGTGAGTGGGTGTAAATTCAGTCTTTTTTTTTTCTTATGTTTTTTAACTCAGAAATGTACTCCTCATTTACGCTAAGGCCTTTACACACTGTGGTAATGCTTATCCTCTTACAGAGGCATACTCCTGGCAGTGTTCATTGTCTGTCTGCATTATTAGACATGGGTCTAGCCAGAGCCATTAGAGGAGTGTTTCAGAGGCTCTGCGTGCTCTTGAATTCTGTAGTCCTGTCTTTTGTATTGAAATAAGATACAACTGAAAAAGTAACAGGAGAATGTTAGCATGATTTTTATTAGGGGGACTAATTTGGAATCCCTGGAAAAGTTGTAATATAGCACTCACCCCATGTGTAGCAGCTTGTGATACGCTGCAGTTCTGTTAGTACTGTGTACCTTGGGGTCAGAACTCATCTGTTCAGAGCTCATCATGCTCAGTGTGGCTGTGTACTGAGGTATGGTTAAGCAGCAGCTTCTAAACTGTTTGCTTCTCCAAACCTGGGGCTAGAAAGAGACCCCCAACCACCATATGACCTAAATATCTACCAGATGGAACAAATCCAGAGGGACTTCTCTTCCTGCCTAGCATTAGCTGTAAATCTGTACTTTTTAGTCTCATATCCTGCCCTGCAGCTGACTTCTCTGTTTTGTAGAAAAGAGCGAGCAGAATATTGCTGGCTACCTGGGCCTTGTTACACTGGAGGTTTCTCTTGCACGCATGTGATCCTCGGCGCTTCTGTTGGCTGAAGCGTCTGGCATCAGCTGCTTTGCGAGAAAGGCTAGCGGGTTAATTGAGCCACTGGCACAGAGAGCAGTCCTGTGTTACTCTGTGGCATTGTGTTCCTCAGTCTGTCTGGACACAGTGGTGTTAGACGGCCTTTCTTGGACATACTAACGCTCTGGTAATGATATGAGGTTGTGACTGTCTGCAAGCTCATGAATACTTGATATGGAAAGAGAGCAGTACTGCAGCCAAGGGGAGAATGGGATTTGCCTAAGCTAATTCAGTATTTTCTAGCTGATTTTGCCAGTTTTTAGCATAAATGACTAAAACATTCAAGGCACCAAGTTTTGATGGCAGGATTTAGAAGTCATGGTAAAACTCAGCGCGTTCAAGCCAGAAGTGGATTTAGCCAGACACTGATGGTGGTTGATTAATCTTCAAGTCTATTTGTGTGCTGTATTGCTAGCAAATGTAGTGGTATAGTTCTCCCTACTTTTGTGGTCTTGTGTGCCTGATAAAAGGAGTCAGTGCAAACCTGCCACGCTGCATTGTCTGGTGCAGAACTTGATCCATCGTTCCTCTGTTCATTTTGTGCCAGAGAACTCTTGTCCCTCTGCTTTGGGTTTCCAGCAGACCCTGAAGTAGCTGTGCAGACTTTTGTTTATTCTCCAGCGATGGGAAAACGTGGATACTTTGTGATAGCTCTGTGTGAGAAACCAAGCCCTGTATATGGCTTTTAATCTTTACAAGAGACAGCTAGGATCAGGAATCAGAAATTATAGTGCTATGATCTTGACTTGTTTTTTTTTTTATGAAGGAAAAAATATTGAGTGAAAGATACTGCTATGAATGATTTTACACCTTCAACTTTGATGTGATGCTTACCTACATTTTTATACTATTTACAATGAAGTGGTCATTAAAATGACAGGCAAGATAAGACACTACCTCTCAATTGTACATGGTGTTAGAACAATGTCTTTAAGAATGAGCTCTGAATGTCATGTCCCAGTTGAAACTGGAAAAATTACAAACTGATTATGAGTAACAGCGTACCTTGGCCAGGGAGACAAGAAAATATCTGGGGCATACAAAATAGAAACCACATAAGAGCAACTTTATCTCTCTGTGTTCCTTTTTTTTTATTATTCTTCCTATATGCAAACCTATCTGCATATTGCATATATACATCCCAGGTAATATTACAAACCCACTTACCTTTAAGTATTATGTATCTTTGCTGCATTTGTTAATTGCCATAGTCTTATTTGAGTAACTGCTTCCTCCCTTAATGTTTGCTCTCTTGCAGTCACTCTTCCTTTATTTGATCCTGCAGGGCTGTATTGCAGCATAATTATTTCCATGGTAACGGGGTGTAATTCCATAAACAGAAGATTGAGTTTGTTATATGATCAGGAAGCAGCTGGAGAGCTATGAAGGCTGAATTTTCAGCAATGCTGAGATCCTGCAACCCTTATTGATATATTAATGTATATCAGATGAATTTCTTTCTCCCTCTGCAAAAGCCCCTCTAAATAGAAAGGCAAGCACCACAGTGTTGAAATTGGAGGGTGTACCTCCCATTGTTGGGGGGGATTCTTGAGAAGTTCAGAATTTTTCCCCATTTTCTTTTTGTTTTAAGAATTGAAGTGACTGGGTGTTTTGAATGTATTCTAAAAAGAGAGGGGTTCATGGTCCAATGACTATTAGCAGGGGCAGAGCACAGAATCAATTATAAAAGATCTTCAGTTTATTGTGGGATTATGTTATTCTCATTTCTTTCATTAGTAGCACTTATATATATATAAATAAATGGATGTGTGGCAGTTAATGTTTGGAAAAGTGTATTCTGTCTTTTGAACAGTCTCTCAGAAACATTCACAGTAATTTTCTAGGCTTCTTAAAAAGAACTGAAATTACATGTGTGTCTTTTGTGTTTGTTTTAAAAACAAATAAACCACCACCAACAAAAAACCCCAACTTGTATTGGGTAAGCTCAAGGAACTGAGAACAACCTAAAGCTCACCTTCTCACTTTCCTCCTAGTCAGTATGCTTCTAACACATGTCCTGCAACTAATGAAACTCTGGATGGAATCTCATTTATGCTGCACAGTATCAAACTTCAAGCTTCTACTTTAAAGAAGCCATAAAAATTGTTTGCTCAAAAAGCCAAGCATAAAATCTCATGTAAAACACGTTGTGCTTAGACCAAAGTATAGCAGGTATCTAAACTGCAAAAGAACAACAACAAAAAAAATCCAACTATACGAGGACACCAATCTCCACAAGCTACAGTTTATCCCTGAATGACAAAAGTAAATTGGGCCGATCAGCTTGATGTCAGCGCTGAATGGTCATGCAGCCTATTTCACATGCAGAATAAGTTTCAGGAGCCTTTTTCTATCACTGGGAGAGGAAAAAAAAAAAAAAAACGGAATGTTTTCTAAAGAGAGTTAAAGGGTATTTGTATGACTACAAACCCTGCCAGGCAGTGAGGATGGAGAGTCAATTGCTATTGCAGAGATCTGTAGCCTCGAAGCAGGAGAACCATGGTGGGAAGTCCAGCCTCAGAGAAACAAGACTGTTTATGGAAATGGCAGACTCTTTTGAGAAAGTTTAAGTGGACTTTGAATGCTGTGTTATCTTTCTGAGATTGTAAATAAGTGGTTTTCTAACTTTCTGAATTTATACTTGATGCAGCTTCTAATATTCCCTATGATAGGCAGTTGCGGTTACTTTGCGCTCTCTCCTTTTGCTGGACTAAAAAAGTGGCTCAGTGGCAGCATAGCCGGGAGGCTTGACTCCAAATCAGACCTTTAATGGTCCTTGGAGTAGTTACCTTGTAAGCACTGGAGATGGATCACAAATAGGAATGACAATCTAACTGTTAAAGCGATGATGAACAAGCTTGGAAGGAGGAAGCTGGCTCCAGTAGTATTCGGTTTGCTCTGATTACTGTTAGTTTTTAAGCACTTTTAATTAGAAACATGTGTGAAAATTAAGCCAGGTATAACCCAAAACTGTCATAAAAAAACCCCAAACAGCCAGCCTAACAAATGGAACCCCAAGCCAAACACTCCCCGAAACACACCCCAAAGCCCCCCAAACGCAATCTGTGGTTCCGCTACTCTGTCCTGATCAACAGAAGTGATGAAAGATCCAATTCTCCTTTGGGTAACTCCATTTGTTTTAGCCTTAGTCATAATGTGGGAGCCTGAGCTGGTTGGAACTGTAGCCTGATTTAGCCTGAGCATTGCACGCAGCCAGGGTTCCCCCTCCTGTGCACCTTCAGGTCCTGCTTTCTTTCCCTCCCTCCATCCCTCCCAAGGTTTGTATTTTCTGGCAGAAGTGACACTGTGCCCACACCAGGGATGTCCTTGGGGTGGCACAAAGACCAAGAGCAGCCTGTGGTGCCAGCTCACTCAGCTCATGGTTGCACTCTAGCACTCTGGCTGTGTGTATGAGATTAGTAAAGACTAATAATTTTTTATTAGATTTAGGCTCTGTTCTTCTCTAGGGCATTATTTTATACTTTCATTGCTGTTATAGAATTTACTGCATAAATGCATACAAATGGAAGACACGATTTGGTATTACTTTTGATTGTGTGTGTTTACAGATGCAAATTTGTGTTGCCTTTCCCAAGAAAGCTTACACTGTGATCCCTTTGCGCTGCAAATTTGGGATACTTGATTTTGCATTTGTCTGGAGTAAGCAGCAATATCCAATTTACTTGTTTCAAAGCAGTATAGAAGTAGTTTTAGGGCAACTCCATGGGAGATACTAATTCATGGAAGAGCTACAGGTGAAAAGAACTGTAAGAATTAATGTTGCTTTCTTGTGGTGCTACAGAGTTGTCTTAGACAAAGAACCTGGTAGGATACTACAGCCGATAAATCATTGGTCTGAAGAGTAGAGATGGAAAAGACTTGATAAATTATTCAGTATGTTTTCCTGATAAAGCAGTGTTTATTTCTAAACCACTTTCATTTCTACTGTCCAATCCAGACTAATTTTGATGTCCACTACTTCCTAATGGTAATTATTTGCAGCCCACCACAGGCTCTTCAGGAAAAGAAAAGTACTTTTCTGGTCAAGGCTTAAGGCTGGGACTCAAAAGATTTAATTTTCATTTCCTGACTCTGCACTGGGCTTTGTGACTGGGCTGAGAAGGTTGCTGCTCAACAGGAAACATGGGGTTCTCTTCCTTCTTTCTTGCCTAGATTTCAAATTTGTTTAGTTGGGACCTGTCTCTTCCTTTTAGATTTAGTTGAATTTTTCATCTCCCAGTACCGTTAGCCTAGAAGAGCTGACACTGACCATCTGAGCCTGATTCTATAGGCTGCAATGGCTTTTCATATGGCAGAAATTTTGTTTTCACAGAATTTCTGTGCCAGATTTTCTCCCTGAGCTGCTTATTTCTTTTTCTGCATGCTTATTTTTTTCATGTTATTCTGTGCTAAGAAACTACCATGTTTTATGATCAGATTTTATGTTAAAGCCCATCTCCAAAGTTGTGGGAGTGTAAGTTTCAGGGAAGATTTACATGGCAGTCATTTCTTGAAGTAAAGCAGAAAGGTTGCTTGGACGCGAAAAAAGATGTCTCTAGTTCCAAAGAAAAACCTGCATTAAGGCTTACGCACTCCAGTTGATTTGTTTTAAAATTGCACATGTGTAGGTCTGTCCGTTTCATGCTGGAGCTTAAAGTGGCCAGGATGTTTGATAATGTTATTATCTTTCAACTTGAACTGTGGATGTGTGTATGGTAGGATACTGTACTGCAGTATACGGTAGGTAGTGCTGAACCGAGAATGTGTTATACCAATGTTTTCAAAAGAGTTGATCCATCTATACTGCCTAAGCTTTAGCGGAGACATCCATTATTCTAAAAGGAAGAAAGAGAACAATTTCTGAAGTTGTGTCTACAAATCACCTATTTGTTTTATGGGGCTGGGTAGTAATGGATAAGTTGTGCCTCTGAGAAACATATTAATAACTCTTCAGTGAAAAAAAAACTGGAAAGAAGCAAAGATAAAATTTGTCTGCTTACCTGAAAAGATAATTTTAAAATTTTCTTTCCACCTGGTAATCCCATAAATGAGCAGAAGCGGTGAAGTTGTGGCAGAACAGTAGAAGTACTTGACATCTACCAGTTATAATACCAATAAATTAACATGAGGCATGTTGTTTGCAATGTTTTATTTAAAGTACTAAATGAAGTGGAACAACTAGGATATCCAGATTCCTCCCAGGAACGAGGACATTGACCGCTTCTAAAACAAAAGCCGCATTGGTGATGTGGGATCAGTACTTCTGGGAAGTCATTCCATACTCAAGGTACTTTCCCATGAAATGCAGTAGGTGAAAACCTTGTGGACAAATACTGCTGTGGTCAGACAGTTCTCAGTAGACAGTTCAAATGAGGTATCCAACAAATAAAACAGAAATGTTCTGGTGACAGGAACACAGAATAGGAACCACAATAAAATGCATTCATATTTATAACCTGAGACATAATTTGATAAACTGTGAAAGAGCAAATGCTCTTGAGACTTATGGAAGGAAAACATTATTAGCTTAAATTTCCACCCCCGCTTTAAGCCAGTACTATTAGGCCAACTGTGGGTATTCGTATAAATTACATTTTCAAATTTGATATAGAATATTAGCATTCATTGAGAGATCTGATATGTTAGTTGCCTTGGGTTCAGATTGTCAACACTTGGGAGCGTGGGTTGACACCGGCACTGTCTGCTGTCAACAGCCCCGCTTCATTCCCTCCTGCAGCTTTCTCTCTTCAGTCTGGGATGTCAAAAACACTCTATTGAGTCTGCATCGGGAAACTTAATCTGGTTAAATGGATACCGTCCTACTGCAGAACAACAGGTAGTTGAAGGTGAGAGTAGCTAAGCGTATACTAGTAGAGAAAGACATAGAAAGATGGGAGGCAGACTGGCCCGTTTAAATGGGACCAGGCTTCTTTTAACTCTTCTGGGAGCGTCAGAGAAAAACTTACCTAGGAGAATGGCAAACTGTCCATTTCTTCATGTTTCCAAATGAGACGGAATACCTTTTAGAAACTATGTGGCCACACAAAATTTACTGACCTCAATATTTGGGTAAGAAGGTGAAATCTACTGGGCTATAATACACAGGAAGGGAGATGAAGTGCTTCTGTCTGCATTCTCTAAAATAAATCACTTGTCTACCTTAGCAATGGTCTTTGTGGGGGGAATCTCTTTTTGTGAAAACAGCTTCAATAAATTTGCAAGAAATAAAGCATAACAATGGATGCATAAGAAGTATTTCTACCAGGTCCTTAATATGAACCTCTAAAATGCATAAAATATCTGTGAGTTCTATGTGTGAAAGCAGAAGGAAAAGACCAAACCTCAGGAAAAGACAAAAGACTCAGGTAGGTTCTACACCAGTCCTTTGCAGTCGGCAGGATGCTGTAGCTGATTCTTGAGTAGGAAGGTTCACCAAAAGTAGTCTATTCTGTAAGACGACAAGAGCACACAGGCTTTTCCAGTGTTTTTAAAAACACTCTGTCAACACAGTAACTGTAGATTTTTGTGTGGTGTCTTTCATGAAAGCTAAACCAGAAACTTAATCCCTTTCAACTACCTACCTGAACAGAGAAGCTTCTGCAGAGTGGTGTCCTATGAGTACATAGCCTTCCTGAAACTCCTCCTTCATGTGATGGGAGCAGGAAATTCCTGGATTTCTGGCAGCAATGAAGTTTCTGTATGTTCCTACCCTCCATATCCCCCCTTGAGCTGTAGCATTTCTAATTGCATCATGACATTGGTTGCTGTTGCTACTCCATCTCTTTTTCCAGTCTCTTCATTCATCCCTCCCTCAGTAAAGCAAGAAAATGTACCTATAAATGTTGAAAAGGGATCATAATACCTAAATTCTGGGAAACGCACGTCAGAATTAGTAATTCCTTATTTTTGTCGGACAGTGAGTCTTTAAAGATTGTATGACCTGGAATGTACAAACCCTTTTTTCCCCAGAATGGTAGACTGATCAAATCTGAAGATTTCATCCAACTTCTTCATAATGTTTATTCTAAATTGTGAATTGCAAGCTTAATGTTTATAAATTTCAGAGTTCTCATCTTTTCATCTATATTTATCTAAGAATTTGACCCAGTACTTATAATTTTTTGTTTCTTCTTGGTGGCTGTTCCAGGTAATGGCAAACACGTGCAGTGGCTGCGTGGGAAGGATGGTGAGGTCTGGGTCTGGGTTATGGGAGAAGCCCCAGGTGACAAGCCATATGAGCAGATATCAGAGGAGCTAATAGCAGAGCGAGCCAGGCAACAAGCACAGAAGGAGGCAGAAGAACTATGGTGAGGGTTTAAGAATCTGAATTCAGGGTCCACTTGACATAATGGGAGACATGGCCTTGTAGAAAGGTGGCAGGTAATGGTGGGTAAAATTGGTAAGTATGTTTTGTGAACATTTGCTTTCACTTGTTTTGGCAATTTTTCAGCAGGTGAAAAATGTAATTTTACTTTTACTGAACACTGAAAAACAAAAGCCGTATGTCACACACACAAAAAAAGTGAAGCAAACGTTTTTCTTTTGGGGAATTTTTCTAAATCGTTGGCCTGTTTGTAAGTAAATAAAAACGGAACAATCTGGTTTTGAGATGATTGAATCAGAAATGTTTGTGGCATCACACGTCTGTGCCTGCAATGGAGATTTGGTGCATAAAATCCTTTTTGAAATTGGTTTTATTTGCATATTGCTTGTATTAATTCTTATCCCAGCAGTTCAGAACCTGATTATACAACTGCCGTGCTGGCATTTCCAGCAGGGCCTTTTCCAGCTTTGGGAGAGATTCAGAAGTGTTCTGATGCTTGATATTGTTGGGAAGTAGGCCACCTGCCTTCCGCACTTCCCTTTGCAGTGTGGCACTGAAAAGCGACAGTTTAAATATCAGATTATTCAATGTTATTCCTTTTCATATAAGATTCTTCATGCTTATAGTGATTGCATATTTAAGCTGAGATTAAAAGCTCTAACCTCTGCTCTGTCTTCCTTTTACGTTGTCAGTACTGATAAACAATCTAGTGTGAGAATTTGACAGACATTTGCAGCGATGTTTGAGAGACAATAAATTCCCAATCCTGATTTGCTAGACTAACAGAAAAAAAACTATTTTTTCAGGCAGGGAAGGAAAAATATGGGGTATGACTCAAAGACATCCAAGAAGTACTTCTTTAATTTAGAAGGTGCTAGTTTAATTAGTCATTTATCAAAAATTGAAAATGTCTGCTCTGGATAGTTTCCTCAAATCTGATTTGTGGTAGGTCCCTTGTTAAATACATTTTAATTCCTTCTGTGTATGTTTTCATGAAATCTTATACTAATTATTTGTTGCAACCAGTGAGTAAGTATTGATGATCAAATTAAAAAAAAAAGAATGTCTAAATTATTTTTATTTTCAACTTCTTTTCTGAAGGAGGCAAAAGGAAGCTGAAATTACAAAGAAATTTCGGGATGCTATGGCTCAAGAAAAAGCCAGAATAGTGGCAGAAAAATGGAAAATAGAAATAGAAGATCGGAAAGCTGCCAAATTGGAGGAGGAAAAAATTCAGGAGGAACTGAAGGTTTGCACAGAATAATTTAGCTTTTAAAATGGTGTTTTTATATAGATTTGAAGTTCTTGTCACCTTCAGTGCATGTTTATTAATAAGCTTTAAAACCCAGAAGTTGTAATTTTTCATCCTGGAATATACAAATAGCTACATGGTGTTCACCAGAACAGCTGGGTGAGTGATGGGGAGAAATTACAGATCTCATTCAAAAGCGTCAGGACAATCAAACTGGTTATTCAGCTCAGACATTAACAGAGTTGTTCAGTCAGCTGTGCTGAGTGAATCATAGTGGGGGGAAAAAAAAACTACCATTGTGAAATGCTTCATTATAAGTTAATTTTTACTTAAACATATTTTGTGTATTTTAGATGAGTTGTTCACATATTTAACTTGAAAATTCTGTCACTGCTTTCTTGAATATAATGAGGGGTGGATCCTTGTCTTACTGAACATGTAGGAAAAGTCCGTTTGGCTTTGCTGGGAGAAGTTCATTTGCCTGAATTTTATGGGCTTCATGAATTTTCTATAAGCTCAGTTATAGTAGTTTAATGCTTGTTTGAAATAGTATTTTTTCACATTCTGTTGTTGAAAATAATTTGAGAACTAAACAGGAAATTAAAGCCTCTGTCTTCCCTTCTCATACTACTTTATAAAGCTAAAAACTTGTTTAAAAAAAAAGAACGTAAAATTGGTTTAGCGTGCAGAGAAATTGTCATAGGCTTCCAAGTCTGGGACTGCAGAGGATTGGTGAGGCTGGGTTTCTGTGGAGAAAGCATGGAGCAAAACATGACTTCTAGAAGATCTGCGATCAGTAACTTCTGCCTCCTTGCCTCTCCCCTGCTGACAGCTTGCTATGTCATTTTTCCCTTCCTGGGATTAAAGGTATGGAAAGTGCAGATAGACTCCCCCCTTGTCCCTCTGTGCTGGGAGGAAATCACAATGCTGAATTTATGTGGTTCGATAATAAGCTGGAGTCAGCGAGTTCCTTGTCATTCTATAAACAGTGGGACTGGGAGCTGAGAGTGGTTGTATAGCACAAAGCAAGGGCAGTTCCTGTAGCCTCCTCTGTGCAAAGTTGCTGATTTACCTTGATGCGTGATTAATTTGAATTCGTAGGGGAGAACAGGGTCTTTGAAATTTGATGTCAATGAGTAATGAAGCTATACCTTTCAAGTGCATTTGTTAATGTATGAATAATGAGCAGAGCAACTAATTAGAAGTTCTTTCCTCTGCTTTTCAGAAAGCAGAGCCCTCCTGAACAAAGACCAGTACAGACCTGTTCACTTCTATCTCTGTGGCTGATTCACAGGGCACTTGATGGGGTGACTGTCCACAAGCTCGCCATTCTTCTGTTTCAAACAGACTTTTTCAAAAAGCAGAGTAGGCAACTTGTGAGGCTATAAGTGGCAAACAGACATTCTTTTCTATTAAGGAAAAACAATCTTTCAGTTGTTGATACAATTTGAAAGGAATGACACCAAATTCCGCTCATTTTCATGAAAAGGTAATGTCTCAGTGATCTGCATTCCTGCTGTTTCTTAGGAAGTGAGCAGGTATCCTCCATTCAAGCAAGTGCCTGGTAGGAACAAGAACTGTACTGCTGTAAGTGGGATGATAATTTGGTTTCATTTCTACTTAGAATTTCAAATACTAATCTTTGGCCAGGATTTCTTTAGTCCTACTCATAAAGTTACCAATATCTTTATTTTATCAAAGAAATTGAAACCTTCTTCCCCCCTATGACTTCCTTTAAATCAAGCTTTGGAAGAGAATATGTGCAAAAATTTAAATAAATGAACCGACATTTTTAAGACAAGACCCAGCAGAAATGAATTCTTTGGCTTCAAAAATTAGTTTGGAAACAAGATATTATGTGGTGTTATATTAAGTGCCCTTTGTTGGGTGTGCTCCCAGCATTTACTGTATTAATACAACATAGTCTAATTACACTTCCAGCCCTGGGTCTTCAGTTGTGCTTATAATTTGAGATGTGTTAAGAGGGACTTGGACTAACATAGGGTTCCACCAGCAGAGACCCAAAGGCAGGATTGATCCCTGGTACTATAACACAACAGCATCGCTATTCAGAAAAGCAGTTTATCTCTGACTTGGTCTTGAAAGAGCAGATGTCACAGATAGTGCTGTAGAGCTACTTAAAAACAATAAAGGCATTTCAAAGACAAGTAAATCTCACAGGCTAATATGAGGAGTTGATAACTTCTGTCCATTGGCTTATTTAAGCTCACTTGGCTTTTCTTCTCCTTCCCATTTTACCATTTTTATACCTACTCTTGTGTAGTGGAAGAAGTACAGGCAACATTTACAGGCTGAATGAGCGGAAAGGTGCCTAGACAAGAAAATAAGGAAGTTATGTTTCTGGCATATACCTACAGCTACAAAAAGTGAATAAAACTAAGGTGTTGGGAAAAAGATTAACTAATGGATCTACTGATGTATGACTGCAATCAGTGAAATCATGAAGAAATATGCCTTTCATGAATGATTCAGGGTGTGGAATGAGATGCAGGTCAGTTAGCAAGCCCACTTTAATAGGTTTAAAACATTTAATGCATTGGTAACCATCCTTTTGGGATGATGACCAGACAGTGTTTAAAGTGGTCTCCAAACTGGGGTATGAAAAGTTCAGTCTCTGCTAATGCTTCATCCTCTTGAAACATTTTGACTTGGGAGATTGAAACTCTGTGCTTTCTGCTGACGTGTTTGATTTCTAACCATAATTGTATCACAAATGCTCCTTTTTAAAATGCTTTTATTCCTCTTGACCTATCATGGGACTTTAGGGTTGTCTGCACTAGATAAATGATATCTCACATATCAAAGTGAACGATGATCCTTGCTTCCTTTTCCAGCACTATTAGAGAAGTATTGCTTTCCTTGGTGTTTCTTAAGCAGAAATGCCTTTAATTTATGATGCTAGAATACAAATGTTGACTGCTCTATTTTTGCAGTTTAAGGAGAGCTATTCTTTTATGCACCTATTGCAAAGGACAAATAAAAGAGCCAATTACTACCATTAATCTTCTTGTTAATTCACAAAGGCTATGAGCTCATAGGCATAATTTCTTACTGTTATCAGTTGCTGTCATTAAGAGTCCTGAACAACGTGCAGAGCCAGGGCAAATTAAAGGTATGAGCGTCAGCCTGCCGGGGCAACTGGTATCCTTCAGCTACATTTAGAAAGAACAGAGACTCTCAGCTTGCTCTTCATGTGGTCAGCATGAAGCAAGAGAATGTTAATAGTAAAGTATGACAACATCAGATACCTGCCAGATTTAACAATATAAGCAGAGTTGGCATCAAAGCTAAATTGCTTCTTAAAATTTCCTTGGGAGATGAAACTTGTGTTAATCAAAATCGGCGTATAAAGTTTTATGGGCTTTATTTTTCTTCCTCAAAAAATATTTAGTAAGAATTTTACTAAGAGTGCCACTTAAAGAGTAATAATGCCTACTTAATTAGTAGGCAACAAGACAGTGCATTATAATTTCCAAAATATTTATTTTTTTATGCAGGTTCATGACCTTTAATTCCAGTTGGGATTATGGTGAGTGAAGTGAGGTATTTTTAAGGTGTGGATCCAAGAGTTTCCATGTCCTGGCTGTTTCTGTTCTCATCAGAGAAGAGAGGTTTAGAATCGACTTTCAGAGAGGAAGAGAATAATTAGTGCTTCAGGAAATCTCTAATAAAGACAACGAACGTGCTTCAGTCCTATTGACTTGAATGGGCTTTCAATGCATTTGAATGCTTTACTTTGTCCAAAAGTGCTGCGGATCTGATGAATCAGAACAAGTTGTTACCTCCCTATACGAGCCATGTGTGAATAGCCTGTCCTGGGGCATACCCGTGATGGAAACATAAACTTCTACATAAAGCATGACTGCGTTTTGTACATGTCTCTGTCCAAACCCTGTATTCCTTTTGAGAGACTGAGAGAAGAGAAGAAGATAACGTGTCTCTTTTCTGAGGCAAGTGAGAGAATTTTCTTAGAAGGTTGGGAAGGAGTTGTATATATTTCTGCTGATGCAGCTCTTTTAGAAACTGCCAAGTGGGTTTGTTGCTGATCTCTGAATTCAGCTTGCTGTGTCACCCTTGCTGAGGACAGGCTCTCATGGAGCCAGGGACCCCAGGGTTTCCCCATTCCCTTCTTCATAGCAGGGAGTCCTACGGGCTCAGATCTGAAGAGAAGCTGTGCTCTCAGCTCTGTGGCAGGTAGCCTGAATATCTGCCCTGGCTCAAGGGTGATTGCTGAGGGCTTCTCAGGAGATTTGTGGTAGCTGTAATGCAGCCCACTAGCTCCAGCTCTCGGGGCTGCCAAAGACTCTTCCTGCCAGCCTGAAGCACTGGGGGAATCCCATGCTTTGGAGAGGACTGTTGCAGTAAACATGCCTTGTAGGCTTTGCCCTCAGCGGGATGGTAGTCATTCAGCTGCCCTGCATCCCTGAGACTCCCCAGGGAGAGCCCAGGAGCCATGGCAGCCAGAAGCTCAGTTTTCTATTGCAAAAAAATAAATGACTGTATTTTGGCTTTTCTTTTTTTTTTTTTTTTTTCTTCTTAAAAATCTTTCTGCAGCAAAAATAAATGCTGACCTAATCTCTTCTCATCTGCGTTGGACTGAAGCACTAGAAGCTAACCAGGGCTAATATTAAGTATTATTAGAGCTGGCTGCGGTAAAGCTATCGAACATTGTGATGCACGCATTTACAGTAACAAGTCACAAGTTTGTGGTAGATGCTCATCTGCCAGAGGCTAGATAAGATCATTTAGTGTGTTCACATTCTCCAGTGGAGAGGATTACTGCTGCCTATTGAATTGCTAGTGTGATTTGTCCCAGCAGGTCAGTATTTCTTGGCAATTTGCAACTATGTACTGAATTATCACCTTCTTAACTATTCTGGAGGAGCTGAAAGGTCACAGCACACGATACAACATCTCTCTACTCTCGGGCAGAAGGTGATGTTTGTAGGTTATTATAGCTCTTCTCTCTTAGCTCGGATGTGGAGGCTTGGGTTCACAAGAAGAAGCAGATAAAGTGGTTCCTGTATTCTTCTGGTGGAGTAAATGTTAAAAGTTCAATTGCTGTTCATTTTAAATGCAATCATATACACATTCTTGAGAAAATCAAGTCTTTTCTTTCCTGTGTGATACTAACAACTGTTGTTTCACCTCACACACCTTTAAGGAGTTGCATAACATATTGCATGTGCATTTGTGTGCTAATTTGAATAAAATTTAAAACTTTGCTTCCTTTAAAAAAGAAAATGGTATGAGAAGATTTTGTGAATTCAGAATCCAAGTACCTGCATTAAAGGTTTTGTTACTTCTTCTTTGACTCAAATCTCCTTGATTTTTTTTTTTTTTTTTTTTTTTAAAAAAAAAAAGGTAACATTTTCTTGGTAGGCATCATGGCTTTCCATTAGAACTCAAACTCTACCTGGATTCTGATTGTTGGTTTTGGTGGTTGTTTTAGACACTTTCATCTTTTTACTACAAAAGCTTTAACAATAGCTACATTGAAAGACCAAACTTCTTACAAACCTGTATGATTCATGAAACCTGCTGTGAGAGTGATATTATTTTATTTTTTTAATTATTTTAGTTTTTCTACCCTTTTCCAATATTAAGTTTAACTTGTGGCTTCAGATGTTGAATAGAAACTATTCATGCTATATTTGGGCTGCTTTTGGTATTTGTGAGGATGGACAACCTTTGAAAGAATACTTTTCTAGTGTTTATAAAACACAAACTATTTATTGTAGGGAAAACATTAGTTGATTAATATGTGCTTTTACTAAATTGATGTAGCTTTTGGAGAGTTCAACCCCTTTCAGCCTAAAAAGAGGTTGAACTAAAACATATATAGTGTGAATTTTCATATAAGTAGAATCTTCAATTAATTAATTAAACAGTTTCTGAATTCCACAGATTCTGTAGATGATGTGTGTACTGCTGGTATGACAGGGATGTCTCCAATGGGCTTACAGATTCTAGGGTAGCACAGGCTTTGGTGCCACTTGATAGAACATGTTTTCCATATAGATTTCAGGTTTTAGATGCTTGCATGTTCCTTATTCCTGTGATACCTGTGCATCTCAAAATATACTTCCCTTAGAAATTCCGAAGAGGTAGGAAGCTTCTGTTTGTCTGTTGTGAAAGGTGAGAAACCCAAAGCTAGAAGAAACAATGATTTGTCCAAGGTAACGTAGCTACTCTGTGGGAGGAAGCAACTGAAGCAGTGTCCTAACTTTTGGCACATCATTCCTCTTTAGTCACCTCTGCTTTACCTCATTTCTGCCTAGAAAAGAGAAGAAGAGGAAAGACAAAAAGGTGAAGAACAAATAAGGCAACAGGAAGAAATCAGAGCAAAAGAGTTGTACCTGAGCCTCAAGCAAGCTCAGCAGCATAGTCAACACAGTGATGATGACCAGGAGTGGGAAGAACAGTGTGAGTAAAATTACCTTCACTGGATTAATGTATTTCTGAAAGCAAATAAAAGGAGACTTGTAGAATGGAAAAAGATGCTGATGAAAATCTACCTAGAGCAATGCAAAATGCCATATTATTATGCAGAAAATTACGAGCTTGACAAACAAATTACTGTGAGTTTACCATATTTCACATTTCTTTCTGAATAAAAATATGTCAATGCCATATAGAATTTTTTACATTTACAGTGACTGAGACAATTAATTTTTGTCTAATGTAATTAACAGGTTTTGGCTTAGCAATAATTCTGGATACAGTTATTTCAACAGCTTGTTCTCAGCTATCTCTGAAGAGGTAAAATATGTCTTCATCTGTATTTTAATTGCTTCCATCTGGTGACAGGGTCAAACTATGAATCGGCACTGGAACTCTCTTCATTTTAAAAGATTACAGTAAATAAGACTTAGCTCGTTGCCCTGAAAAAAATAATTATGATCATGATCTCATGCTATGGAGGTGCTGTTGCTTTTCAGCCACCCTGTAATTCTTTTTATAAACATCATCTTTGTGATTAATTAATAAATACTGTAGTGATTTTTAAAAGCCTGTAGGGACCAGAAAAATATGTTACTGTATAGGTGTACACATTCGTATGGTAGGTAAGTAAAGATCTACTTTATGAGTAAATAAGACTTGATAGGTTATTGTGAATAAAATGTATGTCTACTTCATCTGGAGTCTATTGTATGGTTGGCTTTAGAAGGAGGAGCTTTGTGATAAGAATTGTGCGTTTTTTCGGGGGAAGAATATTTTATTTGCCACATGTATACTCATTTGATTACTCTGCAGAAAAAGGAAATATAAGTTTTAGCTCATGTGGGGTTATTGTATTAATTATATATAACACAAAGGTTAATCAACTAATACTTAAAAAAGAGTTCTAGGGAGCTGATAGTCAGTATGTGTTGCATGAAACACCTCTTGAAGTAGGAACAAAATATTGCTGTAGTGTTACATATTTCCTGACAGAAGTAAAAAAAGAACTGTTTCAAAATATGCAATGAGTTTATTTTATGGTTTTAGTCATCAGTTCAGGAGTTCCTGAAGACTAATTACTGAAATCCTATTACCTGGGATTAATGTGACAATGAATCATTCTGTACAACATGAATTAAATCTATAGGAGGGACACGGGTGCACTCTTCCAAAGCTCATAGCTGGCTATGCTCATTTTTGGTCAATAAAACCTCTGTATATTACACTGTCAAGAAAGAGATTGTAATTTTTTTTCGAAGAAGTATCTAAATCCGTGTGTATGTGTTTATTCAGAAAGAAAAACAGTAGCTTTTTGTATTTTGTTTAAGAGCAGAATGAGTTGGGGGGAAAATAGCCTTTTCGTTTTGTAGAAAATGTGGCATCATCAATTAGCATCAGCTGGCAACCTAGCAGAGAGGATGGCATGATGGACTTCAGCGTGTCTTTGATGGTAGATAAGGAAAGAAAATGTTATTTGCAACCATATTATATCAAAGAAATAATTTAGCCTGTCTCTACAATGAAATTGTCAATAAAAGAAAAAACTATAAACATTACTAAAAGCAGGTATCATTTGCTTGCTATTGCACTAAAGGGGTAACCAAGGTTTTTGAAGCTTTGGTCTCTGTTTTCTCAAGGAATGCTGGTTGTACAGGGACAGGTATCAGAAATGCAGTAGAGGAATTATGTGAAAAAGCAGAGGGAAGGAACAAGCTATGAAAGGTTTTGAACATGATTTCCGTAACAGCATTCTTGGTCTGTGGCAACGCTTTGACTGCATCATATGCTGATGTACCACCAGTATTTTTTTTCTTGTGTAACCTTTGTAGTGCTCTGTATGCTCGGAAGAAACTCTATCACCTACAGCCCATGCGCCTCAATACCTGGAGACCTGTCTGCTTGTGGTCAGAAGGGTGACTGACTGCTGCTCACGTAATTTCAAACTTCTAGCCGGGTCATCAATAACGGGGCTGCCGTGGCAAAATAAAAGCTCAGCACCTTCTGGCTGGCGGCACCACAGCTGGGTTTTGCAGCCTGCTATAAATTCTGTGCTGCCAGAGTTTATGCTGTTATCAGTAATTGATTTAGCATTAAACTAACTGCAGACTAATGACTAGAGTGTATCACATCCTTGTTTATCCTCTTATGCTTATCTCAGTGTCTCAATTTATCCCAGTTGGTTTGAGGGCTTAGAACTGTGTTCCATTAGCAAACGGGTGTGACAACTTAAGATATGAAGATGCAGTGTTTAGTGCCTTATCTGAAACCAGTTCCTGGCTGGTTTAGACTATGCCATCAGACTTTGCAGTGAGCTTCCTGAGGAATGTTAACATCTTAAGTTTCTTTAACTGCTGCAGAAGCCAGAGCCTCCAGCAGACAGGCGATAACAAATATTTGGAAGTGGGGACGTCTGAATTGGCTATGGAATGAACTAGTATCTCAGATTCACCAGATTTTTCACTTTTTATTTCAGTTTGTGATTATTCCTCCCCCCCCCCC
>VZRU01020239.1:1085981-1159147 GCA_013398155.1 Pedionomus torquatus | reverse complement strand
TGGAACTCTATGATCTTCAAGGTCCCTTCCAACTCTAACCATTCTATGATTCTATGAAAAGAGGTAAACAGCTGTTTGTATTTCTAAAGTCTCTCCTCCCCACCCTTCCCATTTGTTCTACCCAGTGCGCCGCTCCAAAGCTGCAGATGAGGAAAGGAGCCACAAAGCACGCAGAGCCCGGGATGAATACCGCCGACAATCCTTGCGTGCTATCCAGAAGGGAAGAGTGGCTGGCCTGAGCAATTTGTTCCAGGGTACAAGCCTGAATAACGATCAGGAGATGAAACTGAACAACAGCAGTACAAATCCTTCACTGTCTCTCTCTGCAGCATCCAGGTTGGTTTGTAGAGGAGTGACTTTGAAATAGTTGTCTGTTGAATTGCTCCCTCTCCAATCCCCCCAATTTCAATAAGCTCTTCTTCAGTTGCTGGCAATTTTGTCTTGCTCTTTTACTATTACTGGAAAAAGAACGTTTAAAGAAAAATGAGAACTAACTGAATACTTAATGTAAAGTAAATACCATTCAGTTTTCAGACATATTTCTTAGAGTTCCTGGAGAGAGAGATGGGTCCTTCAGAAGTCCCTATGAGATTAGTGTGCAAGGCTGCAATATAGAGAAGTCAAATGGACAAATTCTTTGCCAAGTCTAAAACTTTAAGCTTAAAACTGCCTGCTGCTTGACTGCTTTTTGAAACATTTTAGAGAGCTGTCATACTCCCAAGTTTCAGGGATTTTTCATGGTTTGTTTTGTTTTGTTTTGTTTTTTTTTTCATGCGAAATAAAGTGGCTTTCATGTTTATTAATCTTTCATCTGACTATTTAAGGGATTCTATGAACTGCAGAAGAGGAAAAGAATCCAATCAAGCAGATGGGTGCTGGCAAGCTGACTGGTCACTGTAGCATCTTCCTGTTTCTAT
This sequence comes from Pedionomus torquatus, assembly GCA_013398155.1. NCBI lineage: Eukaryota > Metazoa > Chordata > Aves > Charadriiformes > Pedionomidae > Pedionomus > Pedionomus torquatus. The sequence continues at coordinate 1,158,230 of VZRU01020239.1, read as the reverse complement.
CTTGTACCATTAGTTTGGTATCATGTGGTGATAAAAGCTCTCAGGATGGTAGTACTAAATGCTAAAAGTAAAATAAAATAATAATCCCAACAAACAATATCTAAGCTCAGAAAGGAGAGATTCCCATTACATTGTTTTTCTTTACCAGTCAGTGTTGTACCAGAGAGAATCAGTCCCTTGTTGTTTGGAAATGCATTCTGCTTTGACAAGTTCTTTGCTCTGCTGTGTTGAGACACAGAAGCTCTCTGGTAACAGCAGCCAAAACTCTCAGTTTGAGAAGGAATCAGAATTTCACTGTCAGAGAGTCAGGATCTTTAAAGTTATCATCAAATCAACTTGTCAGAAGAACTCTCATTGTTTTTCCATACTACTTAAAAGTCTTCAAACAAAAACACTAGTAAAAGTGGCAGATTATGGAAAAGATGGTGAATAACTTTTACCTGAACTTTGGGGCTTCTCAGGTGAGTATTTTTACTGTAGAATTTGGTAGTACTAGATGTCCTTTTCAAAAAGGGCCTGAAAAAAAGCTGGAAAATATGATAGGCCTTTTCCAGCTCATGTTTAATACTATGTAACTGTTTCCAGGCTTTGCCTAAACTTCAAAAGCAGGCAGTATTTATTTTTCTTATCTCTTAATATTTGGCAGTGTCCTTGACTTGACTGTGAAGGTATCTACAAAAATAAAAGTTGCTTTAGACCTGTGCTTTCATAGTAAATATACAGAAATATATATAGTTGAACTTCTCACACCTAACAGTGATGTGGTAAAGCATGAGCTGATCCATACATAAAATTTTACAGAAGATCAAGGACGAGATAAACTGTATGTTGTTATTTACCACTAGTGAGAGACAGATTTTCGCCTCAGGGGATGTGGGTTCAGTGTCATTTCTCTAAGTTTTTCAGCATAAAGAATAGCTCCTATAGTTTTTACCTTGCCTTGCCTTTTCTTTTAAAAGATGTCGCATGAAAATAGTGTTCTTTTAGTTTTACTTGAGACCTCTGTTTCTAATAATTTCCATGTAGTTTAGAAAGCTTCTATTTGATTTATTTTCCTACTGTCTGTTTTATTTTACTGAGTGTTCTCTTCCCAATGAAACTCTGGCCCACTTAGTCACTCTTAACCTTTTTACTACTGTGAGTTTTTTATTTTTACTTTGTTTTTTATTTTTACTTATTTTTACATTTCTTTTTTTTCCTGCCCCTACTGGATAAGCTCAACCCAAGTAGCTGCAGCGAAACAGTAATTTTGAGATTTGGCCTGAGGCAGAAAAAATTATTGATTTGACAAATTTTTCAAAGCTAAACTGAAATAGAGAGAAATTAGTTAAGAAATGAGAATAGACTGTAGAGCCCTGGAATTCAAAGGGGTTATTTCTTTATAGGAAATATTAAAAATCAGAAATATGCAACATGAGTAGTTTGCTTTTCTTAGTGTGTACCTGTAATTGAATTCTCACTTTCTGCCCCCCACTTGTGACTGTAATTTTCAAATTTTTTGATGAATATTGGTCAGATCTATGTAATTTAGCAGTAACTATTACATTTGCCGTGGGCTTCATCACTTGACCTTACCAGAATTAATCACTAGTTTTAGTAACAGACGAACTGAAAGGAGGACTCTGTTGCATATCATCAAGCTTTTATTCCTTTCTAAAGAGCACCTTGCTGTCATGAATTGGAGAACCTTCATTGGTTTTGAGGGTTTTTGGTCATCTCACAAATTATTTTGACTTTGTTTGGTGACTTCTGAGCTGACATTCTAATTTTAGTAATACCTCTTACATTGTCTAGAAATATACCTTAACTGGCAGCTCCATGTGAGGTGGAGTAGGAAAGCTAGAAGTATGTAACCACCTACTGTACTGGGCACTGTGAAGCCTCTGTCTCGCCAATTGAAAATAAAATTACAGTACAAGTAGATGTACCCACACTAGCCTTCATCATACTTATCTGAAGAAGAACAGTGATGAAGATCTGGTGATCTGTGCTAACAGCTTGAGCATCCAGAAACCCAGGGGATTTCAAAGGATACAGAAACCCATTGTAAAACCTCCCTTTTACTACTTTAATCAGGGTAAATGAGATTGTATGCTTAATTGGAATGCAGTCATGCTTTCATTTGATACAATATACCTTAGTCCTTATTTGGGGTAGCTAGATGGCTTTTCCACACGTTTTACCTGATTTGTCCCCTACTAGCTAAAATAATCTAAAATGCAGAAAGTAGTAGAAACAGCAAGGGAGGCTGGCGAGTAGGGAATGGAAAGGGAACATAAGAGTTTAAATAAAGCATTCCCTCTATCATGCTCAGTGGTTGGGATACACAACCTGTTATAGCTGATTCTGATTTAGGATTTCTTGCCAGTGAAAAGGAGTATACTATAAACAAAAAACAATCAACTTTGCATGTCAGCATGTATATTGGAATAAAAATGTGATGGAAAAGGAAAGCTGACTGAAATGTCCATTGCATCTTTTGTGGTAAATTGTTTTCCAGTTTAAGTTCTGTGCTTAAGAAAGTGTTTAAGATTTCATTGCAAAATCAAAATATTCTGGTTTCCATAGAAACTCAATATTTTTAACAAACTTAAAAAACGTTTTAAAATGTTCAGGGAGTTATACTGAACATCAGTTAAAATGACCATTTTGTAGCTATATTTTTCTAAATAGGGAGAAAGGAGATTCATATTTATATTTTACCTTGCTTTCATGCAGTGCTAATTCTCTGAGTGAGACTCTTCAGTAATTCCCTGCCTTTCAATGCAGTAACATCTGGGAGCGTCCATCTAGACCCTTTTCCCGAGATGTCATTGTTCGCTGGTTCAAAGAAGAGCAGATCCCTCGACGTGCTGGGTTCGAGAGGAACACCAACAGGATTGCTCAATGGTTTCATGGTAATACACTGATCCTTCATTTCTTATATAACAGAGCTGTAATCTTATGCTCAGGAAATAAATCTTGCCAGCTTTCATGACAAAAAGAAATGTCTAATGACATTGTGAAACACAGTGTCTGTTACAACAAGATTTTTGCATCATTGCTATTGTTAGCTTGTGATTTTCCTATTTTGCAAGATCAGGTAAATTCATATCTGTTTAATCCCTGTTGTACTTTCTAAACTGAGGTTGCATTTTTTCTCTCTAGCTTTCTTTTGCAAATAAAAAGTATTGAAAGATCTTGATTTTTCTCAGAAAGATGTGGGAATGTATGACTTCAGGCAGTTTTCATGAAATGGGGAAAATGAATTCTAGTTCAGATCCATAACTTGCGGTCATATCTACTGGAGTTCCTAGCATCTCTGACACTTTAGCGTTTGCTATGTGGCTGAATCTTTGATATCAAACTGACAGGTAAGACTTCTCATTTTCATAGGTATTAGCAACGATCTTTATATTTGCCATACTTAAACATGGAAACAAAAAGAATTCGGGAGTAATAGGTGATGTGATTGATGGTCAATCTCAATATTTTTTCATTACTTTGGTGAATCTGATTCTTCTTTTTTCAAAGCACCAAGCTGCCCTTGAGCCTCCTTTCATGACTCTCTGAGTGTAAGGTGAAGATGTGCGGGTGTTCTAAACTGAACTGAGCAAGGAAGATTTCTGAACAAGTTTAATGTTTCATATATTGCAGATTTCTCTCTATGATACACAAATCCTCATGCGTTAGAAGACATCAGCAAGCTGCTACTTTTATTGGCTTAATTACTCAGTCAAAGACACTAAAGTCAATAGTGAATAGCTTGCAAGTGCTACACGCTTCCATGTTCCGTGTCTTATGAACAATGATGCAGACGGGTTTTTGTTTTCCTGCAAAAGACATTTGCTGTGGTTTCCTTCTGAGAGACATACTGATTAAAATTTCATCTGTGGACATTTTTCAAAAGTATTTTCAGCCATGATCTTTTGGCGTGGTCCAATGGTAAATGTTTTCCCTGCTTGTGGGAAGTTTGCATCCGTATAAGTTGACATGAGTAGTTGTGCACATAATTCACGCCTGAAGTGAAGAAGGCATCTGGGCTTGAGCTAACGCCTGTGCAGTCAGTCTACTAACTTGAGTGGCTTTTGGATTAGCCTGTATTGAGAATTCTTGATCTTTCTTTAGCTTCTCAGATTGTGCCATTCGTGTCTTAAGAAACCTTTGAGTTTATTACATAGATAAGAAACCTCAAGTTAATAACCTTTGTCAGGATCTTGAGTGAAGGGAGGACAAACAAGGTGCTTCGCTCACTTTTGTAAGTGTTTTTGTCACATTTTGTGGTGTAGACAAACTTTGAGGAAAAACAAATAAAAAAAAACCAAACAACTAGAGGAAGATATTAGAAAGTATGAGCATACTTTACCACCACCTTTTCCAGGAAAAAATCCCACCTCTTAATTGAACTGGCCTCCAATTTGGGGGCAGAGGGAGGAGAGGAGACAAAGGCAACCAAAAAACAGCCAAAAACCTTTTTTTCTTTTCTAGTCTTTATTTACTTATTAAAATAAAAATTGTGACTTATGTTGTATAGACTTATTTAGGATGTTTGCTGTGTTGGTTTTTTGCATTGTATCCAGGGAACCAGAACAGATACATAAATGGGGTTTGTGCATGAACAAAACCCCAGAAAAATGTAGCTGAATTGTGTAAGAAACTGGCAATACAAATGAAAGCCATTCTGCAAAGCCCAGAATTGTGGCTAACCTGAGCCAACAGGGCAACAATATCATCATCATTTGGACAGGTGGATGTTTCTGTGGAGAGAACTGCTGCCCAGTATTTAATGTTGTCTAGTATTATGATGACAGGTTTTTAAAACCTCTCTCAAAACAAGTATAACCAGGTCCTTCACACCCTTCAACAACTTCTGTATTTTCCTATATCCCAATTTTGGACCATAAAGTGGGTGGATAATATTCTGTCTCACATTAAGGACTTTTTTAATAGAATGCACAGAGAGATCTACTACAGCAATACCGAAAGAGTAGAGATTAGTTTGTTACATGATTTTTGCTGAGTTCAACAGAATTTATTCATTGTGAGGTGGCTGTCTGTGTGTTGGCTGAGCATCTACTGTAGCCCTATCAGATCTCTACTTGCCTTCAGGTTGAAAGGAAAGTTTGGAGGCTGATAGCACAGATCTGGAAACATGAGGTAGTTGCCCTAAAGGTTCTGCCTTTAAAATGTAATTGCAGTAGCACGGTTCTTATTGTGGAGAACTGTTTTATCAGGGGAAGTCAGGGCGGCAGCACAGTTGCTGGCTAAGGGAGTGGTAAGCCACGATGAACAGGTTCAGAGCATCTTGAAGAATGGATTGAAAAATGCTGAGAGAAGCAGAAGCTGAGTAATCCCTGAGGTCAGGGAGCCAGGCAAGACAATTTTCAATTTAACAGGATCATGTTGCAAATGTTTATAGATGAAAGTTTAATTTCAGATGGCTAATATTGTTTTCAGAATGAAGCTTGTTTTCAAGAGGAAAATCTAGCAGACCTAAACAGTGACAATGGGTCTGCAAATCAGATGCTCTCAGTAAAGGATTCAAGACTTTAATATTTCTGAAAGTCTACTAATGTTGACTCCTCGAATAGCAGTGGCAACACTGCATATTGGCATAGCTAAACTGTGGGAAATACAGTTTATAAAATAAAGTTTGTATTATAATATTTTCTAAGGGACACAGAAAAGGCAGTGGTTTGGTTTGAAAAACATCTATTAGTGAATACTGTGTTTGCTGTGTTGAACATAAAAGCAGACTTTTTCTTCTGCTCTTGAAGAAGAACCTTCCAGTCGTTCAACGAATGCGCATTAGGAAGATGTAAAGCAAGTGGTGTGTAAATCAGCAGAAGTACACCCTTCTTGATATTAGTGATCTATTTTCTAATTCACTGCTTTATTTGTATCAAGGTTTTACTTGTATTTGAGAGTGTGTGGATGGATTCTCTGCTTAAGTATGCTTAGTTCCAGGGGCCTGGGATATTTTTTCTTCCCTTTTAGAATTGTTGTTGATGAGTTACCTTGTTGGGGAGAAAATATCGGATCTTATTAAAAATCTCCTGAATTCACTGAGAGTTCTTCCACTGTCCTTCACAGGCCTTGAAAGATGCATCCAAAAACAGCTATATGCAAAGCTTGGTGTCTAAAACATCCTGTGATTGGGAAACATATGGAATGAAAGCAAAGGATTCCCAACTCAGATGATAAAAACAGCTAAAATAAAAGGTGTCCATTACAATGTACACGTTTGCAGGACATCTCTGGGTCTCTAATTTGTGCAAGTCAATGAAGAAGGGGAAGTGTGAGATTAATGAGTTACAGAATATCATTTTGAACATTCTCTGGGTGAGATTGAAAAAAGATTTTTGAGATTATAAATTTAGAAGAGACTGGAACAAGTTTGAACCCCAAATTACAGTCTCATCGCATAACCCTACTTTAGAGAATGGGTTGAGGCATGGCATTAGGCCAGAGCGGGGAGGCACGCACTGCTGTCACCCGTTTTCCCTATTCTGTGGTTAAACAGGGCATGTTATTTTTCCAAGGCTGCTAAGTCCTGTGCTTTGCATCGCTGCTGAATTCAGACACAGAGATGAATGATATTCATATCCTAGTGGTTACACAGCATGAATAAGAGCCCTCTGTTGTATTATAGAAAGGGGTTGCTAAACACTGAGTGAGACAAGTCAGGCTGGAAAATCTGTGTCTAGCATTTGAAGGACTGATGGTAGGTTCACTGGTTTTCTACCATGACCTTTAAATAGTAATAATACTGTAATTTTACTTTTCTTTGAAATAATTATAAAGCAATAATATTTATAACTTAGACATACAGATTTTACTGGAGCACTATACAGCAACCAGTTTGTCTTTGCAGGTTTGTATATATTCTCTGTATGGGTTTATTTACACATAGGAATTAGAGCCATGATAATCTGTTTACTTGTGAGATGGAACACTATTTTTTATATTTTCAGAACATATTCCTATCAAACATCTGCTGGATGTTTTAATAGTGTTTTTTCAAAGACAGTCCAGTATTAGGAGTTAAGTGTTTAGATCTTGTGGCAGATTCTGGCAGTTCGTTATGGATGTATTGAGTACAGACAGACGCGTAACATGGCAAAACCCAAATGCTTCATCAACTCTAATTCAGTTCTCAGCTTCTTCCTTAAGAAAAGAGATGTGTTTTTCTGTTTTCTAAGAAATAAGGTGATCCTTCATATACTAAGTCATTCCACTTAGGTTATATTGATTGTTCCAGTCTGTTAGTTCTTTGGAAGGCTTTGGAATTGTTTTTCTAGTGCCATTACAGTTCCAAAGTGTCTACCCAGACAGGTTATCAGCAAACAAAATAAAAGTGTTAGACTCATGGCTCCCCTTGGAAAGGAGCAAAGTATCAAAGTTGAGGTAATGTAAGCTGTAACGTGCTGCAAGGAGAAAGGAAGCACAAAAGAACAGCAGGGAAATTGTAGAATGAGGCAATTGAATAATTAATGTAAATAGGCTAATTGCTAGTGTGGAATGAGCTTTCTTGTTCTTTTACAACACATTGTCCTTCTTGGCTGCTTTTTAACTGGAAGCTGTATTCTAAGGATTAGGCATGTTCTAAAGATAGAAGGAAGCATTTTTTCTTAAATGGGTATTGCAGACACTAAAAATAAGAGATTATAAAGAGCTTTTGACCACAAAGAGGAAAAAAGTTTGATGAGATCTTAAGGGTTTCGCGCATACAAACGGCTCAGGTGCAGTGTCCACACAGTGCACTGCTAGTCAGAGATTTTTATTATTTTTTTTTAAAAAAACAGGTCTTTTAAGTTGGTGCCAGACAATTCTGTGTATTTGTGAAGAATATGCACCAGCTTTTTTAGGGAGTTTACTTCCAGGTGAATTTACTAATCTTTTAATGAAAAAAACGTTTTGCTATTGAAAATTAAATTGCTTTACATTCTAAAGACTTCTAGCTCCCTTTATTTGAAACACTTCTGAGATTTTTTTCTCTATGTGCTACTATGAGAGCATGGCATAGTGAGCAACTACAATTCCGTGCAGTAAGACATTGTTGTAGCTTAACATTATTTACCTGTAATCTTATGTTACAGTTCTGGGTTCCGACTCCTTACTGAACTGGGCTGTGTGTGAGGCTGTTTTTCTGTTCCTGCAGCTCCTTCGGTCAGGCTTTCTCTATCACATTACACAAAACAAACAGGAGAGGTGTTCCTAAGTGGAAAGCTCTGCTGTTAGCATTTGGAAAAGAACAGTTTACAAAAGCCAAGTGATATAAGAGCATGAGTTATTTGGAAAGCTTATATAATGACATAACACTGACCTGTTTTGAAGAAAATAAGGAAGGTTAGAGTCAAGTAAAACATTCTGACAGCAACAAACATTGTTTGTGCCTAGACTGGAAGAAGTTATGATTCTTTATGTTGACAGAGGCAAATGCACAAGGCCTTGTTCACCTGTCCAGCAGCCTAAATCTGATCTGTGTTGCCCTTTTACATGTATTTTAATCTGCTCCTTACAGGCTGGATCATGCTTTCTCTCTTCAGGGTCAATTGTGTGTTAATTGGTTAGTTAGTTTATCCATGTACCAGGAACCCTTAGATGTCAGTTGCTACCAGCACGTGACATTCAGCTGCTACTGTATGTCTTTTAATGCTGTATCTGGATGCTTCCTGATCACCATCTCGATGGTGTCCTGTGTAGAACCTTGTTAGTCCTTTATGAATTGCTGATATCCTGCTCATTGTTAATCCTCTAACTGTTCATCAGCTGTGCCTCCAGCACTTGTTCCTTTGCCTGAACACTTACAGTAACATCCTTTCTATTTTACAGGCTTCAGTATATTTTCTTTAGCTTATGCTAGACTAAGTCACGTTTGTCATTTTACCTGCAGTATTTTCTCTTTAAAGCACTGCAAATTCTTGCAAAGCCAAGGTCAGAAAATACTCCTAGTTTCCCAACAGATGGCTGCCTTACAGGTCCTTCTGTCTTGTTATGCAAAGTATTGAGACTGCAGTCCTATTGATCCAGCCTTAGGGCAAAAGCAAGATTACAAGTTACTAGTTCAACAGCTCCTTTGAAACAATGCTATTTTCCTGCTACGCAAACACAACTCTCAAGCAGGGTGTCAGCAGCTACGGTGTGTAGTCACGCAGGGGGGAAAAGCATGCGACTGCGCAAAATCATGTTTGGTGTAGCTTAACTCCAGTTCACCCAGTTAGGAGCAGATTATGACACTTAAACTGCTTTCACCACAGGAGATGAACAGTAGGAGATGATACAAAAACAAAGGGAAGAGATTTCTGTGACTCTGTGGGCAACTAATCTGTATGTGCAACTTCACCATGTGGTGCTGACATAGAGGCAGGATGAGGTGGAGTGAGGGAAACCCACTTGCCCTTCCCCTGCAAAAGTTGTGACGGCTCCCCTTCGTCCCTCTTGGATTTCAGAAAGGGCAGCTCTTTCTTCTCCTGGGCTTTCAATGAATGGGACTGTCAAATCCTAAATTCATATATCTTTTTAAGAGGCAAAATTCCAAAAGAGCTGTGTAGATTAGCATGCTGATTAGCATGGCTCTGCCTGGATCATACCCTACCTCTCTATCCAAGATTAGTATCTGTAGTATAAAGCACAATACTTCTTAATCTGTGATAGGATGGACTCAGATCTAAATTGTATATAATTCCATGGAACATTCTGCCACTGCTGTTACCACTGCAGCTCACAATTAAACACAGCATGAATCTTTCATGAGGACACGTGGCTACTGTAAATCTATTCTGATATGCTCGGCAAAAGTAATCTTTTGTACTTGAGGTGAGCTGCAAATATGTGTAGATATTTCCATCCAAGATACGATGAAGTCATAGGTTATTAGTTGTGGGACAAGAGTGTCTTCTGTTTTCTCTCTTAACCATGTTACTGTTTACAGGGTGGGGATGGAAGCCTCGAAAGGTGCAGTGGTGGAAGCAACAAATGATTCTGCACAAGTGCTGTCTGCATGCAGCTCCTCTTATTATGTAAATTAGAGTAGTTTCATTGATGAAACTTAGCATAAATGAAAGACAAAAAATTCCAGACTTTGTCTTAGAAGCGAAGTAAAGCATTCTGTTTACTTCTGTTTGGAACTTTTTCAGAACCTCAGATGAAGTTGGTCCCTCCACTGAAGCCATTTCTGCTTACTGAATAGTGGCTTTAAACACCTAATTCATATTATCCTGTTGTGAGTTTGAGCCCAGTTGCTGGCTCAGTTACCTCAATTCCAGCACTGGTAGGAAATGAGGCTGTTTAGTGGCTGGTTTTTAGGGGCTTAACTGAGAACTGGGTCAAACCCCAGAGGATGTCCAGAACTGGATCACTGTGAGAGCTGCACGTGGTTATTACACTGCTCCTCATTAGGCATGAGGGTTTTATTATCACAGTGTTATTCTCATCTGACTTTCAACAGTGCTTCAGTGTCTGGTTCGCTTTATTGAGTGATTAAAGATAACTTTTTCCCCTGTGGAATAGGACACTAAATCAATATGCAAGAATGCTGCAAGCAGCTTGGAAACACTCTGATTAACAAAGTTAGCTAAAAGTTCCCAGATCTAGCCAAATGTGTGAGAAGAAAAATTAATAATCAATATTATCCCGAGATTTATTTTTTCTTTGAGGTGGATAATGAAGTCTAGTTTCTGAAATACTTAAAGAAAGTACCACAATCAAGCCGCTTTGTAGAAATCTATCAGAACTGCTTATTTTAATTTGAATATTGGAAAATGCTTCAGATACAGCATGATTTAAATTTGTATTCCTTTTAGCAATAAAAGTTCTAATGATTACATGATTAAAAAACATGTAGAAAGATTTCTTCTAAGCCCAGTAATACAATCTTTTTCACAGATGTAAATAGGTTTCAGCTATGACTGCTAATGTAGTCATATATATATGACTAAATATATGCATTCCTAAACCTTACACAAATGGAACATATTTGAAGCAAAAACATTTTCCTTCACCTATGAGAAAAGCATGAAAAGCAAAGAACACGGTGTTTTTTCTGTTTCATTATCTGTTGTAACACCAACTGTAAAATCTGAATTCCAGGGCTCCATGTAACTGTGATTTTTATTTTACTCCTCCTATTGAGTGAGCTCTGCTGACACTGTGATTTACTACTACAAGTGTCATTTAGGTTTATGGAAAATGGATCTTGACAGCTTCTTCAACACCTATGAGATTATAGTGTTCTAGGTAAGCTCTAAGATATATGTGCTTTAGAAGACCATCACGGGCACGTGCGTGTATTTGTATGCATGTAAAGTTTTGCGTACTTTTTGGATCTTTTAATTTGATAATATAAAATGAGAAGGGTTGATGGGTAATTTTTGAGTGTGCAATATATTTTTGTTAATAACCAAGGGTTGTTTTCTTTTATTTATTTAAAAATAAATTGACAATGCACTCAGCTGCTTTTCTTCTGCCTAAATCACAACCAAGAGTGCCACCATTGAAACATCCTGCAAAGTTTTTATAGCTTATGCTCACAAATTTTAGTGTTGATTACAGAGCCAGTTGTGCCATATGATTGCCATTATCAGCTGATCTCTATTCAGTGTATTCATGATAGTGAGTCAAATGGGCTACAAACTGTGGGCCTAATTTCTAACACTAGTCTAAGTTCCTCCTGAAATTAACAGTTTCACTCCAGGAGCATACAGTGACCCTCAGCTGTGTCATAAGGTATGAGGAAATATACCGTGGGAAGAAGAGAGAAGCTGGAGCTTACTGCACTCGGGTAACAATTCTGGTCCCTACCTACCTCAATATGCCTTGGTCTGGCTTTCTAGGGCTGAGGTATAAACAACTCCAGAATTAGAAAGTCAGCTCTTGTTGCTTGCGGAGCTGGAGATCGAACTAAAGGTTTAATGAGTCTTGTTGGATGCAGTGAAGAATCAAAATCTAACTTCCATATACTCAGATAAAAAGCAAATTAAAATTAAAATAGCATAGGTACATCAATACAAATCACTATCAATATAAAAAGACCAGTAACAAACATTAACAACTCTAGCAAATTAACAGCTTGTCAAGGCTGTAATGTGATATTTTGTTTACTGCCATGTAACTCAATTAACTTCTAGACATTTCGGTGTTCATTCATTGGGAAAATGCTCTTAGTCAGGCAACTAAATTAACAAAGTTGTATTCATAATGCATTCCCAGTGTGCTGAATGACAAATCAATACTAGCATAAGATAAAGCCCCTTTAAACTAGCAATACACCAGGAAGGCTCCTGAAGAAATTTCTGATCGTTCGTAATGCTCAAAACCATGGTCAGCCTAGATAGCACCTCGCTGTCATTAACCAGTAGACTTAGAAAACCCTTCCCACTCAGCTGTGCATTTTATATTACGTGTGTTTAACATGTTTGGTCACAGAATTTTGACATTTACATAAAGCTGAGAAAGAAATGTGGAGAGATCTGGGTTTCAGTTTAAATACAAGCAAATTTTGAATATCTAGTAGTTTTCATTCATGTCAAAACCTTACTTCTCTGTTTCTGTTATTGTTTTACAGTAATAATTGTGAAACTTGTTTGATTTAGGTTGAACTGTTTGGTTACTTTACTGCATGAAAATAAAATTTATCAACCCGCTAATAAAGACATTAAGTTCAGTTTCAATGCCCAAATTTGAAGTGCTGGGCTTTATCTCAATTTGCTAAAACTGTGAAAAACTTAAGCATGTATTGAAGATATTCATAACCCTAGTTTGTCTTTTAATGAAGGAATTATACTGCTTTTATACAAGATGTTGTCAAGTTCTATGGCAGTGTGCATAAGAAAAGAATTATTATTTTTTTTTGTCATAAGGGGGAGTTTGAGAAAGTGGTACTGCTGATTTTATCTGATTTTTGTGATTAATAATTAAAGGCTTTTTTTTTATAATTTAGCTTGTGATTGAATGTGCTAGTTTTCCCTTCTGTTTTTTGTTTTCTGTTTTGTGTTTTTTTTTTATAGTTCTTGGAGATGCCCTGATAAAGGCAGGGTTACCCATAAAATGTGGCAATATAGATAGGGCTGCTTTGCTTTTGTTTGTCTTCATAGTCAATCTCTGCATCATGCAGCCTCCAGTGCAATTAACTCATGATTTAAGAGTCATCTTCTTGTTCATTTGCTTCTTCTCACTTGGCTTGATGAAATTTGCCCGTAGCTTCCTATTATCAAAGTAATTTGTTCTTTTTCTTCATTTAGTAAATCCAGTGGCTGTTTTATAGGTATTTACAGCTATGGCAGTAGTGGAATAGGAAAACCGCAATAGGACTTAATGTTGGTGTCTTACTTATTCCTTTTGATATGAAATCATAGCATATTACAGTTCTCAGTAATTTATTACTGTTATTATTTTAAATCTTTTCAGCAGCTGGTTGTCTCAGTCCAGTCTGTATGGACAAGGGCCTGAATTTTAAATTTCCCTGTATTTTCTGTACTCAATTATGTGATGGAAAAATGGGTATAGTGGGTCATAAAACCACCCCACAATAAATGACTGCACAACATACAAAGCAAAAGCAAATCAGGCCCTAGCTGTTCTGCCAGAGTTTATGCTGATTTATTGTAGCATTTATTCAGTGTAATATCATAGTCACAGCCTAGACATTAAGAATTTCGTGGGCACTGAAGTAAATCCCCTATTTTCCTCTAGAAGTGGTATATTTATGATAGAGCATGCAGATTATGGGGTAGCCACAGTGGACTTTTTAAATAACATGCATTATTGCTCTCTGATCTGTAAATTCTTAACTGTGGCCGTGTTTTTATAAGAGGGGCTGATAGCACAAAGGATCCAGTCTGCATTTGCAAACATAAATGAATTGTTTGCATAAGCACCCATGTATTCACAGTTTGGAAGCATTAAAAATTATTTGCATATCGATGTTTTAAGTGAAACCATGTATAATTTTTTTTTAGCATGTAGTATCTTTCTTATGTCCAACTTATTTGAGGACAGAAAGAAACATCTTAAGAGACATCAGTAGATTAAAATGAGTAGCACAGAAGCAGAACCTGATGCTAAAATAAACATTGTATATTTTTTAGCATTTCTTTTTTAAAATAGTTCTTATTTTTTCAAGTATTCCATACTCCAGTCAGTAATGCTTATTTTGGAGCAAGTAAAATATGCATGCTGTTCTAAAGGATTGTATATTTCATCCTTCTAGGTAGAAGTTTTGTGCTTGACTTGTTTTTCTTCTTAAGATTAAACACCTGTTGATTTGAAAGTACAAGTATTTCTTCCAGCTCTAGTTTTCAAAGAAAGCCTTGGCAGGTACATGTACGGATATAGTTCAGTGAAGGGAAGAGTGGCAAGTTGATAAAAATCCAGTTTGTGCCAAATCTGTGAGGAACCATTTGGAGAAAGGTGGAAATAGTAAAATGAAATGACAGAACTTGTACTAGGCAACTTAATTACTCTGAAGATGTTTTCTCACATCTTCATGTAACACTTAATGAGGAAAAGACATTATTTTCACTCAGATAATAACACCCCGTTAACAACAGGGCACCAATGTTTTAATTTACTTGTTTTCACACTTGAAAAAAGAGCTATGAACTGAAGCCTGACTTTGGGTTGTTTTACATATTTCTCTGAACAAGAAATAATGTTGTGGAGTGTTCAGTCCTCTTAATCTGATTTAGGATATCCTGGATTTATGTTCAGTGCTGAGTGTTTTGTTGCTAGCGGTGTATTTTTGTGATGAGCCTCCTGTTCTGGAAATACTATGAAAGTATTTGAAACCATTTTGTCAGTTTTGAAACAAAACCCTTTCCTTTTGAATGGGAAACTTTTGCTTTGAAATTTTGGTTAATTTATGATTTTGAAAGACAAGCATATCGAGAGACTTGAGAGGTGGGCCCATGCCAACCTCATGAATTTCATCCAGGCCAAGTGCGAGGACCTGTACCTGGGTCACGGCAATCCCGAGCACAAATGCAGATTGGACAGAGAATGGACAAGGCTACAAAGAAACTAACTAATTTTTCTACTTTGCCTTTTTACAGAAATCTAAAGCAAACAAAAATCTCACTATAGGCTTTATTTTGTTTTGTGCAGTTGGTTTGATAAAAGCTCAGCCTTCCATGTTTGTACACGTCCATGCTGCCCCTCAAGTATTTAGGAGGAACAAGGACTTAAGATGGCCGGAGTTATAAATAGATCCTGCCACAGATCAGCTTTCTCACCTTTTTCCTTGACTTAGATGGCATTTGCACAGCAGAAGATTTTCTCACTCATTTTCCAATTTAGCAAAATTTGAGGATTTAAATAAGAAGTAACAAGGTGAGTAATGTAAACAATTGAAGTGGTTAAGAAGTGCTTGCAAATGAGCCCAGGAACTAGAATTTCCCTTTATCCTCTATTGCTTGCAAGACTAAGGCTGAAAAAAGGCAAATATTTTTTTTCCTGAAGAAAGGGTGGTGAGTACTGGCCACTAATCTTCTAAAAAACCACCATGCTTTTCAATTTTCACACAAAACACAATATCAGTGACTATTGTACCAGAACAGATGTGCTTCTCTTTGCTCCGCTGGGATCAGAGTTTAAATCAGCTTCTTTGCTCTACAGTGGTTTTGCATTACACCACTGCACTATTTCTAGCCCTGTCAGGCTGCTCTAGTGAGGTATTTCTATGTGCTTTACTGATTAAGCAAATTTTAATGTTTCAGAAGATACTTAATATCTACTTTGCATATGTCACCACTCACCTGTCACACGACTTTCTTGGTAGTCTCTATAGTTGGCTATGTTTTTCACACATAATAGAAATAAAACTGCAATCCCATCTGTATTGTAAGGAGGTGAACACATCCTACAGGAGTAATATTTGTAACAATGTTCCCCATTTGGACTAGTGTTCTGATATTTTCTCAAAGCATGTTTGTTTCTTACTTGCAGTTTGCAGACATTCTCATGAATTAATTTATTTTCCATGCTATTTGCAGGAAATGTCAACTATTCAGAACAGCATCTAGGATACTCATATAGGCCCAGAAGTATGTACTGATTTTTTAATATATTTTTTTAAATAAAACCCCACTTATTTTCTAATCATCATATCAATAAAGAAAAAAAATCATTATCATATATGTATGTGAATATGAATATTTGTAGTGTTTATATAAGGCATCTTCTTTAGATGCTTGAACATCCTCGTTGTTGATCTTCTATTAACTTTACTAGAACATAGAGGCTTCCAACTTCAGTCTGTGAAAACAGTCCAAAAATAAATATCCTTATCCCTGACTTTCCATCAATGTACTGGTCGTACATGGTAAACTACAGACAGAGAGTTTATTCTGAGACACTACTGAAAACAGAACAGTAAGCTGTTCCATTTTTTTAAAATGAGCTTTTTTTCAGAAGCTATTCAGGTGAGAACAAAGAACTCAAAAAACTGATAAGGATGATAAGGTTTAACGCAGGGTTTTCAGGTTAGGAAAGCCCATCTCTAAGAAAAAAATAATCACGAAATATATATATGCGAGATAAAATGTTAAAGGTCTTTGTGCTATCTTGTGTCCTCTGATAGATGACAATTAATAACATACAAAGAGAAGAGAGTGTTTGAAATCTTTGTTTTCCTCTTGGCTAATGCATTCGATAGGCTGATCTGAAAGGAAGGAGAGAAAGAAGCCAACACTGTGCTTAGAGGAGACATTAACAGAAAAATTTATAGCTTTATTATACTAGTGGTATATTCAGGCAAGTAATGCAAATGCCTTTTATGTGCTGCACTGCTTGTTAGCAAGTGTGGTGTAAATATTTTGACAGAGAGTATAAAGGGTTTTTGCAGTATTTGATAGTTTGGATATAGAATGAACTTTAAAGGAGACAATTAAGGGGTATATTTTCTGCGTAGTGCATAGGGAATTAACTGTGAGCCACACTGGCAACAATAGATATAGCACATGTGATTTTCTGTAAACCTGAAGAAAAATACCCATGATAACTGCATTACTCATTTAGATAGGACTTTGAAAGATTCCCAGGAGAGTAAGGCACCCCTTTCCTTCAGAGCTTTAGTAGTTTTTTAATTGCTTTAAGGAATGTCAACCTTAGGAAATTAAGAAAGCTTCTGAGGTCTGAGTTCTCTTATTCTAAGAACTACTTTATCCTGACAGAACAGAAAGATTAATTCATAATGTTAAAACGCAAAAATTAAAAAATAAAAAAGGAGCAAAAAAGAGAAGAGAAACTTCAACAAACCAGGCCTATATATTTTTACATGTGATACCTTTCCTGGGTGAATTTCTGCTCTCTATAGACGCTCAAGATAGTACTATGCACAACACAAGTCTTGAAGGAGAGCTTGTTTAGGGCCCTGTGCAGTATCAATATACCTCTTCTTTGCCTGAAGGAATATCTTGCCATCAGAAAAACATTATTCCTCTGGGCCTTGGCTTTCTATACGTGTCTGTACATAGCCCAGAGCATACTTTCCATGCTGCGCAAGGCCCACTGGGGAGGCATCCAAGATTGACTGATGTGTTGTTTCCCAATTCTGTGTATATCTTAAAGGTACCAGGATGGTTACAGAGGAGAGAAATGGTGAAGAACACGCAATGGGCTTCTCCTCACCTTTCAACAGCACAGATTTTGCTCTATTTTAGGTCTCCTACTACCTGTGTTGCTCCTCAGCTTGTGCAGAAGAAAAAGTGGTGAATGTGGAACAACGACCAGTGTCACTTCACTTTGGCTGTGCAGCTCAGGGAGGGCCAGCCCCGTGCTGTCCACTGAGTACGCCCATAACCTGTGACACGGCCAGTCTATTTCAAATGTGCATTTTACCTGTTGATTTCCAAATACATTCCAGCTTTGCATCTGATTACAGTTCTGCGCAGACAGGAAGGTTTTAGTTTATTTACCCTTGTTTCACGTTTTGCTTTTTGTGACCTATTGCTCATCTTTTCTCTGTTATAAGCACGGGGTTAAGTGCCATACTTAGTAACATTTATGGATACTGTGCTATTTACTAGAACTTAAATCAGATTGCCAACGTGCAGCACACCATGAAATATCTGCATTCTCACCAGCTGTAAGTAGGAAAAGCATTTCATAGGAACTCAGCATCCTTTAGGCTCTTGACGTGACACTTGTGGCCAGGTTTCAAAAAAAAGCCAGCTGCAGTCATTGTGCTGTTTTGGTGTTTGTTAGGTTGTTTGGGTTTTTTAATGGCCATTTATTTTGATGCCTAAATGGGAACAGAAACCTTTTGAAGATCTAGTCCCATGTGAGTTTATCCTGCATTAACAGCAGATGGTGAATAGCTTCAACAGCTTTGTTTCTATTACCAGCCGTCTTTGATTTACTCTCTTGCTTCGCTTTTCAGTCTTTATTGCTTCTATTCTGAAATAGCAGAGGCAGAAACTTTTGTTATCTCTTAGCCATAGCTTTTCTCACACAATACTATTGATCTCTTCTTTCACCATTTGGTTTGTTTCACTATGCAAAAAAGTACTGTGACTAAAGCGAAGGAGAAAGAGAGGATGAAATCTTCTTAACAGTGATGTACTGCAAGACCCTATTGCTGTGAATATTTGTGTGTGTATTTAATTGCACATGCTACTCCTGCTGTAAATGCCAGAGAAATGACAAGCACAACCTCAATATGTACATTTTCCTTTGACTATTTCAGTTGCAGATCAATCCATAAGCCACCATAACTAATAGCGGTGTTCTTTAAATTGTACGTGACATTGGTAGTCTCAAGGATACCATAAAGAATTCATTCTAGATATCATAGTTTTGTATCCTTCCCAATGAACATCCATAAGTATGTTCTGTCATCTTAAGAATCCACATATAGACTTGCATCTGTGGAAGAGAATTGCGAAAGTCAACCTGTGGAAACTATTGCATTGAGTGATGTAGTAACTGCTTTTCCTGAAGAGCATAAACTATATCTCTTCTAGTTCTTGCACTGCAGGGGAGCAATAGATTCACCTTCCCTGCTTTTATGCTTTTGATCTTTCTGAGTGGTTGAAGGAGCTGGATTTTTCACCTTCTAGACCAGAGCTGGTTGCTAGTGTCATTCATTTGAACATTTGTTTCAAGCCTTTAGTGCCCTATCTTTTTATGGGAACTAAAAAAAAGTCAGATTTGTTCTAAACTTTAGGTCCTCAGCTTCAGTTTTCAGCTTAGCTTGTGTTTGTTTCTCCTGTATATTCTCCTTTGTTGTGGCCTCTGAAACCTATGAAGCCCTCTGTAACAGTCACAGGCCAGTGTTCCTACAAGCTGTTTTTGCACTTCCAGACAGGAGTTTCTGTTAACGCTGGCAATGCCAACACACTGTCAGCTCTTCCTAACCCATACTGGCTGCAGGCAGATTAATCTTTTCTGAATTTCTCTTTACTTTTCTGTTGATACCTTTCAAAACTGATTGGCTTGCTTTATATTTTGATCCCAAGGAGGTTGGGTCTTTACTTCCAGCTACATTATTTTTATTATTATACTGATGTAGGCAGAAAAGCCTATGACATGTTTTCCTCTCCTCAAACCAGAACTTTTCTGTTTTGGGTAAAAATGCCCAAGACACTAAAATCTGCTTTATACAAATGTATTTTCAGGCTTTTATATCTCTTTGTTCTGAAATTTGTTTCAGTGTTTTTGCAAGGTAAGGTGTAAACCAACTTTCTACTTTCAAATTGGGTCTTGGAGGAAATTTTTTTGGAAATTTTTGGAAAATTTGATGATTTATTTCTCTTTGGGGAGAACATTTTATTCCAAATGATATAGTAACAGTAATATGTCTGTCTAGTTAATTTTTTCAGTTCCAAAATATGAAAGGGATTGGCTGGCACTTAGCAAACTGGTCCTTCTAGCCCTTGTGCCATTTTAACACTGTCTTTCAAATTAACGTTTAGATCTGCCTGTATAATTGGACAAATATAGTCCTCTACATTATTCGAGAGTTATCTACTAATTCCTCATAATTCCTTGTGTTTACCCATTTACTTACTGTTTACACTTGCTCCAGGTGCAGTGTGTCTGTATGAACTTTCATGTGTGAATTATTCATGTAATGATTGCCTGGAATATTTGTATTCCTATGGGCTTTGATCTAATCCCCTTGAAAACAAAAGAGTTCTTGGTATTGGCTTCTCTGTGTTTTGGATCCTGCTCCTAATTTTGATTGGTGACCTAAATCACACACTTCCCTGGTTAGATGTCTTAAGTTGTATAAACAGGATGAGTCTCTTTCCTCTTCATTGATTACCTGTGAATATTCATAATTGTTCAACAAATCAATTTTGCATGAAATAAAAGGCTTTTCATAACAGTCA
The DNA here is from genome assembly GCA_013398155.1 of Pedionomus torquatus. Taxonomy (NCBI): domain Eukaryota; kingdom Metazoa; phylum Chordata; class Aves; order Charadriiformes; family Pedionomidae; genus Pedionomus; species Pedionomus torquatus. The sequence continues at coordinate 1,137,921 of VZRU01020239.1, read as the reverse complement.
TGAAAGCACTTTTGACACAAATACTCTCATTAATATTTATTCATGCCAGTATTTGTGACGCTTTTGCTCTGTGAGTAAAACCTCGTGCACTAGAGTGGTTGAGATCAAGCTAATGAAAAAATATGAAAAGAGAAACATCAGCTAAACAAATCGCTTCTGTTGCAGAAAGGTAAATGAACACTTCTGGGCTGTGTTTGTCCAATCTTAGTTGACCTCTTGGCATACATAAATGCACGTATGCATACTAGAAATACATTGATCGTAAAAGACCAAATTATCTTTAGATATTGCCATTGCTATTTGTGGTACATTACACCATTGGTAGATTACAACAATGAACATCATGTACTTTTTTTTTAAATAATTAAAAAAGATAATTTTAGACTTCTAGTATGTAGTCTTGCCTTGCTGGCAAAGTTTTTCAGCTTGTCTACTTTGGATTTGTGTTTGTTATGGCATTCTCTTAGGAAATATTTATGTATTTAATCTCCTGAGTTTCACTCAAGGATGTATGTAGGATAGTGCTGAGAGGAGAGTAGGAAGCTGAAGTGTCATTGCGTAATATTTCAGAGTAGCGTTTTCTGCTATTGAGGCTGCTGTAAACTTGGAAGGCAGCATCAACATTTCTTAGCTGTGCCCACTAAATTCATAAAGGACTCTCTGGTTCCCATGTGAGCTTAATTTACTGTAAATGTTAGGATGTTCTTTTTCCTTTTGGGAAGATTGGTGTCAGTAAAAAGAACATAATTAGAATGAAAATGTTAAGATGTGCCTATCATCTACAAATTGTCATTACAGGCACTGTATTTAAAAATGAAGCTGTTAATTAGAAACATGTCAGTTGATGATAAATGTCCTATGATTTAAAATAACTGTCTTTCAAAATGTGATTCTCTTGCTAAGAATTCAAAGTGTTAATATAGATAAACACTGCAAAACTGGAATGTTTAAAGTGAACGTGTAGATGCATTGTAATGTGATAGATGCTTGTCATGAATATGGGGGCAGGAGGCTAAAACTCAAGCCAGCTGATAGTGTTTCCTTGATTTCATGAGGAGTTAGCTACATCTTTGATCCTCGCCCAGTCAAAACCCTACTGCTGTTTTACAGATAGCTATAGATGACAGCAGCGTGTATACTCTAGGAGAAATTATTTGGCATGACAGGTAGGAGATGTGAGTTTCAGTGGGGTAGCTAATTGCTGTCCAAATATGCTATTGTGTATTTGGTCAAATGACAAGTTGAAATTATGATATCAATGATAGAATGATTAATTGTGAGGTATTTATTTAAATGACTGATTTGCAAAGTTGTGCTTGTGTGAAAGGATTACTGCTCTTCATACAGTGCTGCTTCACACCAAGCAAAGGTGTTGCCTTTATTTTTTTTTTTTTTAAGAGATTAGCAGGGATTAGAGAGAGGGAAAAATTAGCTTTCAAAGCATCAGTGGTTTCTTTTCCAGAGAATATTTCCAATTAATATCCTAACTGGCACAAATAAGAGCATCGGTGATTCTGAACCTCTTGCTAGAGCCTTAGGAAACTAAAGTTTCTTAACTTCAGTTCAAACAATTTTAAATGTTCACATAGGGGTTTCACAGATGTTGTTTGTTTCTCTACAGTCGTCTCAGGAGTGAACACTGGCACTTTTTCTAGTTGTCTTGAGAACAGTATAATGTTTTCTAAAGGGTGGAGGGAGACTTTCATTGCTGCAATCACCACCCACTAAAGAAATGAACCAGTGAAAAATAAAGTAACTGGAAGGCAGAGGAGGTGATGGGGAGAGATGGTTTCTCATGAGTTGTTAACAGAATCAGGAGAGAAAAAGGGAAGAAGGTGGCTGGCTGATAATTTATTACACCATCAGAAAAGAGAATTAAAATAAAAAAGAACTTGGCCTTGAGCAATGTAGCATTTCTCACCTACCTGATATAAAGTGCCCAGAACAAAAATAAGGTCTTGCAAAGAAGTTAGTGTCATGTGGAAGCCTGCAGTGTTTCAGCTCTACTGATGGGAGTTGAGAGCAGGTGAATGGATTGCTTAGCATTAAACTAATTGATAAGAAATTATTTTTGTATTATATGCCTGGTTGTGATGGTCATTTGAACCCTAGAAATATCCTAAGAATAATGTTCACCATATAATAGAAACTCTCTTTTTTTTATAACTCTTGGTTTTTTTACAAACCCTCTATTTTTATAGGTGCTAAATTGTCTGGGCCACCTTATTCTCTAGCAGGGCTGCACAGCAGTTCTGACACTGCTTAGAGAAGAAGTAGTTCTAACAGCATCTAGTTCCTATCCCTAATGTTACCAGCATGATTCCAGTCTAGAATTACAGTATAAATATTGATTATTGGAATTAATGTAGTATTTGCTAGTGATGGAACTGTTTATTGTATCCTATATCCTTGAATGCTCTGAGCTTGCTAGTGTGGTTCATCTACATGCATTTCTGGCAGAGATTTGTCCAGGAAGAAGGCATCATAATGACTAATAAAACCTTTCATTGTATATTTAAATTAAGGTAATTTGAGAGAAGGCTGGCTCTTTGCTGAACAAATAGTGTGATTTCAGAATCAATTTTTGTGTAATACTTGGTACATGGCACCTGGTATTGGGATCTGGAGACGCAGCTTCACATAATATGCTACATCATATGGATTCCCATTAGTACTGTCTTTTCATTTCAAGAATTCAAGAAATTCAGTTCAACAATTCTTAACAATTCACGATGGAGTTCTTCCAATAAAACTGCTTTTACTTTTGCAAAGTGCAGTAGTTCTCACTGTTGGCTGAAGAGTTGCATGCTGTTTCTAAACAAATACATGTGTTAGCATGTTTATTGCCTTTTTTGCATATCTGCTACAAATGATGTAGTATCCTCTGGAAAGGAGAACTCTACATCATTCAGCAGAGTATATACATGTGTATGTTTGTTCTTTGCACTGAGAGTATTTCAGTAAGGATGACTGAGTCCTTGTTGTGTTCGTCATTGCAAAAGGAAAACTTTAAAAGAAATTGATTGCCTTACAGTAGACAAAAACTGAAAGGAGAAGGTGCTTTTTCATGTTTTCTAGTATCACGCAGTGCTTGCTTTTTAGGACCCAGATCTTCTCAGTACCTCCCAGAGGCGTTATTTTCCTTGTGTGCATAACTAGAACATCCCTGACTTTGGTCTTTTAGGTAGGCCCTTCTTTGTGCGAATCAGTAATCTCTGGGCTGTGGTTGTTATTACACTAAAACAGCATGGACTCCGTGGAACTCTCACTAGAATGTGTGTAGGAGTCTACGAGTCTAGTTCCATTAAATATTATACATATAGTTTTGAGAAAGTTTAGCTTCACAGAGAGTAACTTTGGAACACGTACATATATTATTTATTGACGCTTGTGCTATGTTCACATTCAGGATCGCCTAATTCAACATCTGTTCCTGATTAAAGTGAGCATCTGGTATTTCACACATAATTGTGAGACATGAGCTTACTGTCCTCTAGGCCTAGCAGACAAATTGGAACCAGGCTCTCTAGGTGGACAGTAAGACCTGGTTCAGTGCCGAGTACAATTCTGATCGCACCTTTTATGTGAGGTGTGATCAGAATGGGGCTTATCTGTTATACCCTGCTTGCCAGCAAAAGTACCAACAACTTCAATGCTGTGTCCTGGGATCAGAAAGAAAAAGAGAGATGAAGATTTTTCAAACACAGAGCGACAAAATCGGAAAGCTCTTGAAAGCTCTGCTCCTGTTAAACTTTTTCTCTTGCTTACTCTGAAAATCTGGATTTGGGATCCTTCTTTTGCCCTGACAAATAAGTTTGTCATACAGCAAAGGAATGAAGTCACCTCTATAGCAATTTTTTGGTGACCAGGATGTGGAGAGAGAGAGTTTGTTCTCTACTTGAGTTTGTCCTGAGAGGTAAGTTGGCTCATGGAGAAAATGACCACAGGTTAACAGTTACCTGCTGTAAGAAGCCCCAGCTAATTTGGTCTTCTCTTGTCCCGGAGCAAGGTACATAGCTCATTATTGTTCATAATTAATTGTAAAGACGAGCTTACTTCTGGCCAAAAAATACAATACAATACAATACAATACAGTATCAGTGTTTTATTTGTGTTGGTACTCTGTGTAGCTCATGGTTATGGTTTTTAACTAGAAGAGGCTATTACTCTGATATTAAACCTAAAAGACCCCAGAAGGAAGGGGCTGTGATCTTTGATTCCTGTTCTCCACTGTGGCAACGTTCCCTAGAAATGCAAGCCTGTGAACAAGTAACTAACATACCCATCTCTATTAGCAGCTCTGTTGATTGTAGGATTTGATTCTTTATGCTCCAGTTTATCTGGGGGGGGGTGTGAGTGTGTAGATGTATAAAAGCCAACAAACCCTTTTTCTCCTGGCACTTGCTTTACATTCCTTCTTTAGGACCTATAAAAGAGTTGTAAGGCAACACAGCACTCCAATGCAGTTGCAAATATCAGCAATGTATTGCAAATTCAAATTGCAATGCCACACCATGCTGTTCTGCTAAGTCATCACTTGTGCAGAATTCACTGGTCTAATAGGCCAGTCGCATTTATGCACTTCTTTTGAAAAAGCAGTAAGGATGAGAAAAAAGCAGTGCTTAATTAAAAAGCATATCCACCAGGCTCCATCAAAACTATTATAGCTATCCTTCAGAAGCAAATAGTGTAAATGTAGTCTTCATAGCTCTAACTCCTCCTATAAACATTTCAATCTTTAGAAGTTACGGCATTTTAATTTCACTTTTACTCTGTATTTATTTAATTGGATTTACTCTGTTTTTTGTTGCCAGGTATTATCAGCCGCCAGGAGGCAGAAGAATTGTTGATGAATAAATCTGAAGGAACGTTCCTGGTGCGAGTCAGTGAGAAAATCTGGGGCTACGCATTGTCTTACCGCCAGCAAAGTGGGTTCAAACACTTCCTGGTTGATGCTTCGGGGGATTTCTACAGCTTCTTGGGGGTGGATCCAAACCGACATGCAACACTGACAGATCTTATTGATTTTCACAAGGTAACACTTGCTAGGTAGAGATCAATAGCTGAGTGGAATGGATTAATAATTTAAAGAGGAACCATGTAATTTGAAACCACACTGGAAAGTAGAAGTAACTGTAGTGGGGAAAAGAAGATAGGTATATATTCCAGAGTAAGCCTAGCTGTAACATTTGGAGTTTGTGTCTTTGTTGCAGTCAATCAGAGGCACTTGTCCTTCTTTCAAATGCTTCAGCAAGTACTTGTGTCCTCTTCTAAGCAGATTCTTACACAATGCATGCTGTCTCGGGCTAAAAATGGACTAATAAGAGCTGACAGGTAACACTTCTTGAGCCTCTTTGCTGTGCAAAAGTGGTTTGGAAATACCAATACCTATTGACAGAAAGGTCTGTCAATAAAATGTCACCATTTCTCAACATTTGATGTGAGGGCTGTAACATGCAAAAGCAAAGGAGTGGAGCGCTGCAGCAAAGCATGGAACATTGAGGGGTTCTCATTTTGGGATGTGCTAGGGGTCATTCCTAATTGTCTGAAACAATCTTACAAGAGTAATTTATTACTTTACTTGTACTGCTTGTGTTTCTTGTTGGCAGACTGTGACTAAACAGTAGCACTGTTTCTAATAGAGTAGGTTGTTTTCATCATCTTGCATCTCTCCCCACCTTCATCAGTTTAAATTCTGCTTTTTGCTTAGCCACTCCTAAAATTTATTTTCATCCTGTCTTTTCTATTTCCCTTTCTTTTATTATCCAATTTCTCTCTCATCTCAAACTAATTCTAATAATTTTTTCCTCCTCCTTTTCTAGACAGCTTTTAATTTTTTTTCAGTATTCAGTCTCACAGACGCTAAGCAGATACTATTTTTCCACTAATTTCCCTTCTCTTTTAAATCTTTCATTTCACCTAGTTTGCAACATCTCTTGAGTCAAACTTGCACACTTTCTCCCAGCTATAATCCTTACATTTCAGTTGTTAACAGCAGTGCAGTAGAAGTCAATTATTTTAGATTTTATTGGCTTAACAAAAAGAAATTGAGTTTCTCAGAATTTACATTATATGAAGGAACAGAGATTATAATATGATATTCTTCATAAAAACATAGATGTTCATGTCTTAAGTAGGATTTTTAAGTCCCCAAACAAAACCAAAAACAAATTAAAAAATCAAGGGCAGAAACCCCCAAACTCATTCAGGTTCACTGAAAATTATTAATTTGTTCTGAAATTTAGATTTTAGGTTGGTCTCCTTTCCTTCACCTTCTTTTTCCTATCTTGGCTACCAGCATGTGTGCATACAGAGGTAGCTTTATTTTAAGATCAAATAAAAAGTTAACACAAATGAGGCTTGCCTTAGTGTCCCCTCACAGATCCCCGTGGCATTATATATTTCCACATGGAAGGATAGTAGGTGTTGCATTTGACCAAAAAATACCTCCTCCCCTAATTTGATTATATTCTTTCTCAATGACCTCCTTGGAAGTCAACCACACCGCAGTTCCCCTTTCTTTTTCTATTTCAGTTTTGGTTGCTGAGCATGACGTTATGTGGTATGGAATATCCCTTTGGCCAGTTTGGGTCAAGCAGCTGGGCTGTGTCGCCTCCCAACTTCTTCTTATCCCCAATCTACTCACTACCAGTAGGGTCTGGATGGGAAAAAGAGAAAGACTCGATACTGTGCAAGCACTGATCAGCAGTAGCCGAAAGATCAGTCTGTTATCAACACTGTTTTAGCCACAAATTCAAAACACACTACCATTCAGGCTGCTGTGAAGAAAGTTAACTCCATACCAGGCCAGACCTAGAACAACTGGAAAGAGTCTGACCAGGACCTTGTCATGGAAAGAAAAGCACGTGTATAACACCTCAAATGCCAACAATCAGGCATCGTGTGTAAGAGCTCTGGCTAAAGTCGTATCCCCTGTGATCCTGGAGAGGAGTGACTGTGGCAATCAATTCCCACTATCTTTTCTCTAGTTGTGTTCCTCTATTTTTGTCACAATTCATATGTCTGGAAACAGATCTATTTACAGACAGCTGTAGGGCACTTGTCAGAAACAGAATAGCTTCAAGTTCCTGATATTTTTTTAAAAAAAGTTTTCTTAGCCATCCCTTGATAATTGTTAATAGCTCCTTCTGGAGTAAGCCTAGCAGAGAAATTGGTTCACCTTTAATTTCGCTGCACAATTCTCTTTTAACTGTCTAACTAATAGCTGTATTTAAACTGGTTTCTTTGGCAATCACTTCAGGAGGCATCTTATTCTGTCTCTCCCATGGTTTTCATTGAAACTTTTCTGCCTGCCCTTTCTGATGAAGTACATTGGCAAGTGTCCCAAAGTCTTCTGGTGACCAGCTATGCAATCTTCATGTAAATGCTTGTGCTGCAGCCACACTTTCTCTTGTGGCCATTGCTATATTATTTGGACAAGTTGTTGCTTTCTCAGGACTATTTTTTGGCAAGAGCATACTTCCCCACCCTAGTAGTTGTATGGACTTCTCTTTGAGGGTCCTTTTGACTTTCAGTCAAAATAAGCGGGGCTGGCATAACTACTTTTTTCATTGCTTATATTTTTTCACCTAAAACTACCTCATTATAATCTAAAAAAATCAAGAAGTTGTTCAAGCAACTCAGCTGACATACCAGGGAGTGGTAACCATTAGCTGGAACAACAAATTCCTTACAGAAGAGGGTATCAGTGTGCATTTTCTCTTAGTATTATTTGTCCTTAAATGTTGTATGGAAAGAAGCAATAATATATCCAAGAAAATTGCTATTTTTTTTAATTTATTTTCTCAATAACATTCTCAAAAGCATTTAATTTCTGTAGTAAATTTCTGAAATTATTCTCAGTCTGAAGTAGTGATTGGGAAGAAGCCATGACTGGGAGCCTGCATGTGTTTAGAGGAAATCAGGCACCAAACTCCTATTGAATTACAATAGAAACTACATTAAGTTTTGAAAATGTTAGGCTCATATACAGATCCATAACTTGGACCTAAACTTTCAAATGAAGTATTGCTACTTTAGTCAATATATTTCTGGATTCTGGCTCATTTTGGTGCACCTATAAATCTTAAACTTGTACAAAAATAAAAATAAAGTATCATTACTTTAGGAATAGGAACAAAGCCCAAATTCTCTACTTTTCCAGTATGCTTTTCTGTTTTCATCTTGGTGGTCAATATCTGAAATGACAGACTTGGCATGTGGGTATTTAATTAAGGAGAATAGGTGCTATTTGTAAAGACTGTCTTTAGCATAGCAAGGTTAGTATCTTCCACCTCTCTGTAATCATCCAGAAAGCTGTTACTGCTGTGTGTGAGCACTAAACATGAAGCTCATGCTCATTCTGCCCAGAGAAGGTTCTTACATCCCAAAGACTGTGGATGTAGTGCAGTAGGACTGGCACATGCCTGTTAAATTAACCCTTGAGAGCATCCTTTATAGGGATGTTTTTCTTTAGTGTAGCAACTTACAGGTAGTAAAAGTCAAAGCCTTTCTCATACACCAGATGTTTGATATCACTGTTTCATACTAGCACAAGTTAATCCTGGTGTAATTACAAGATAAAGCATGAAGAAAATGAACAGTTGATAGGCTCCCTTTGCTGGTCTGTACTTATTTTATCAAGCATGTATTCATAACTGGTTACCAATTACAGTGGAGTGATGGTCTTTATTGCTGTCAGTTGCTTTTCTCAGAAGACAGGGAAAGACTTAGACAACTATGAGTGATGTTTTAATTGTTGTTTTTTTTTCTTTCTAGGAAGAAATCATCACATCCTCAGGTGGGGAACTACTACTGGAGCCATGCGGACAGCAGAAGAATCCACCAGACTACAGCCCTTTATTTGAATAAATGATCCAGGACTAACAGGAATGTGTTCTGGATAGCTGTAGTAATAGATAGCTGCAACAGTAAACACTGAAAGTACTTAACAAGCTTCCAAAGCCACTGGTCTTGTGGCCAAAAAGTATCCTCATTAAAAGACACAAATATATATATATTTTAATCATCTGAGTTATCACCATTATTCCTATTACTAACTCTTTAAAGGTGAGAAATTCCTGGCAAGTTGCAAATGAGGACTATTCCCAGAAATGTTTCAAGGGATTGTGGCCAATTGCACTGAACGCTAAGTTCCTATCTTAATTTCCTTAATGTCTGAGGTTGAAAATGCAAAATACAGCAAGAAGCAGCTATTCATAGGGCCTTGTATGAAGTACCAGTATTGGTGAACAGATTCTTCTTTCCAGCACAGGGTTTGTCAGTTTCTGTTGGCAGTCTCATTATGCAGTGGTGCACTTAGGGTAACAAGAGAAACAGTCTTAAAATGTCCTTTTGCAGTTTGTGATTGCCTGAATGGTTAGGTGTAGCTGGGAACTTGCCATTGTGCTTTCGAATTCAGGCCTGCAAAGTTCACCACAGCAGGGACAGAATAAGATCATTCACATTTTATTTACAATTTCATGCAGTCCAATAGCCTTGGAAAGAATTTTACTCCTGTACTGGAAGTGGTCAGTTTATTCTAATGAAAGCAGTTTGATTTGCAGCAACAACTCCTCTCACTGGCCTTGTCATGTTTTCTTTCTGATGTGCAAGATGCAGATAAGGAGAAGTTATTTTCCTTAGCTGAGCTATGAGTGGAGGTGGGTGTGCTATATTTATCCATAGAAAAGGTGCAACTAATTACATTATAATTATGCTATTCCATGTTTAAGAAGAGATGCACACAATGTGTTCTTGATCCATTTGTTATACATACTAAGTCTCATTAAAATAGACCTATAGCCTAGATCTATGGAGCAGTTATTAGTGTTTGGACTATAAAAAAAAATATCTAATCACTGTAGTTAATTTGCCCTCCTGAAATTTACGTCTTAGTGTTTTTGCACTCTGGACTGTCACTGTGTAGATACAGTCCTGCTTTGTTACACTGTTGAACAGGATACTACTGGGGCAGCCAATTCTGGAAATGGAGTGGAAGAGTTGCAGAACTGTTACTCTTACCCTCCTCTGCTCCTTGCTCTGTTCCCATGAATGGCCAGATAGAAACTGCTGGGCATAGAAGTGTTCTTTTTCTCAACATTCATTTTGCGGGGCAATATTTTAAATAACGGGGTTGTACAGCTTTGTATGCAGTGAATTTGTTACAAGAGTGAAGTGGGACATGAGGGATGTAGTTATGTAAGTGTTGGTTAGTCTCATAATCATGCCCATGCCTTTAACAGGCAGTTTCTCAGTAATTTTTTAATGTGGTGTGTATTCTGGGATATAGAGTGGAGCAATCTGTATGTGTTACTGTACATCCATGCTTATTTTTTTCCTGGGAATCTCTGAAAACATAGGAAAGGCACACTGTAAGTGTATTTGTATGTGCAACTGATTTGGGCAGTCTCTGATTTCCTGTGTGGTTCCCTCCCAAACCCCATTGTAGACTTCCCTTCTGAACCCCGTGTAAATCCATCTCTCCTCAAATAGTCATTTCTCTTGACTCATTGTTACCTTTTAGGCTTTATCTGACCAAGATGGTAAGCTCCGCTAAAAATGAAGCTTGTCTTGTGCAAGCTTATAATGCACACTGTACATTTAAGGTGCTACAATAATAATAAATACCTGTGGTAATGATAGCAACAAGTTTTTCATAATTAATTCTACAGTTAGCCCATATTAAAGTACAGATTTTTGCACAAAAAAAATTTCATTGTTGTTCAGGAAAGTTTTCTTTTGTTAAAAGTGCTTTTTGTGTGATTTAACCTGTCACCGTTTGGGACCCATGAAAAGAAAATTCTAGTGAACTTTCCATGGCGACTTAGCTTATGAGCTGGAGCAGCTGTTCTTAGTGCACAGTGCTCAGGTAAGATGACAGCTGGGCTTTGCTCAGCAAGTAGGCTTACAGAGGTAGGACACTCTTTAGCAATGTGTCTGATACCTTGAGGTCACCAGGGGCTGGATTCCTGAAATGGAATACAGCTCTGCAGTTCTGGCCATAAGTAAGACTTACGTAGACCTCGAGTAGGATCTATAGTCTCCATTAAAGGAGAAGCCTAGTATGTGTGATCCAGCATCTGAATACAACTGGTCCTGTGTCCTCTTATGATGTCAATATCACAACAGCATCATCAGTTTCACTTCTGAGCACAGTCTACCTTTAATTTTCTATTTTTTTTCTATCTGTGTTCCATCCATTTCACATTCTAGGTTTTACCTGGCTTTAAGATAAATCCCTTGTAAATTGCCCTGCAAGTAAAATTACTTGGAAAACTTGAATTCATTTGGGAATTTCATTACACTAATAAATGTCAGAATTCTCAAGTAAAGGAATTGCTTCTCCCTACCCATACTCCCATAGAAATAGTGAAAAATAGCCAGCCAATTCATAGAGTAACCAGGACAGAAAAACTGAACAATATATGACCAGAAGCAGGAGTAATACGATATAGCACAACCTGACTGAGGAGGAGTTTTGAAAGAATCAAAAGGAGATCATAGAAAGCAGAAATTAAGAAGAACAGATGCTTTCCTTGGTGCAGCTGCTGTCAATATACTAGAGGACTGTGGGGGAGGTACAAGTGTGGAGATGTTTTCTAAGCTGACAAATGCTTCTTGTTGCCTTCTAGAAATTAAGTGGACTATGAAAAGGTAACCAGTTAGTAGGAAGAACAGAAGAGAAAGCAGTGAAGGGGTAAATATGGATAATTAAGAAAATAAGAAAGGGGGAAATGTTCTTATCCCATTGTTCTTAAAACATTTTGGATTTTTGCTACTCTGGGAATAAGACCTGGGCACTGCTACCTCTCTTTTGTTCTGCAAGTCTCTTTAAGATTTCAGCTTTGAGCTCATCTACCTCAGAGCTACACTCCACACTCAGTCTGTAAGAGTTGAGCTGGTCCATTCTGCAGCCTCGAATGCTGCACCTGCTTTATGCTGTCTGCCTCTACAGTTAGTGCTGTCTGAAGCTGTTCATCACTGTATACAAAATCTTTTTAGTGCTGCAGTTTCATTGTCTGGAATGGCTAGCTTTATTCTATTACACAGTGACCTTCAAGTCTTACTTTCTGATCTGTTTTTCTAGTGGGCAGGTATCATTGAGTTGTAAGAGGTGCATGTTATGGATTTTCATTATAAGATTTCCTGTCAATATTTCTTGTCAATGAGACAACTGGGAATACACTGAGAGACCTATTATGGTAATTCTGTTTCATAAGGAAAACTGCTACAGCAATAAGGAAAACTTTAAAAGTTTTAAATGAATCAAATTTTTCTTCATCTCTGTTTCACAGCAATAAAATATGGCACACAAGATCCCAAGGTTGTTTGCACATATCTTTGAAAAAGCAGCTCTTGAGGATTTATTCTTTCTGCTTCCTGGAACCACAGATGCATCCATTTTTCCTAATTTTGTTTTCATCTGTTATAGTACACACACATCTGCAATTTAATGCTGCTATCTTCTCTTAAAGAAAACAAAAACCAAGGAGAGAAACTGATAGCAATAATGGATGAGATTTTTCAAGGCTACTGAAAGAATGCAGATACCAGTCTATTACCTCATCTAATTACTGTAATGAAATAATTATGTACTATGAGTATTTACATATTAGTTTTTTAAAAGAGTAATCCAGGTCAGCTCTTAAGTACTAAATCCCTATTGTGCTGAACAAGTACTGAGCAGAAGAAGCTCCTGCTGTAAGAAAGTGATATCTAAAAATTTCAGTTGTAACAGATGATTTGTAGATTTACTGAGTAGAAACTGTTTCTAAAGACCAGATTCAGAGTGAGAATTTCCTCTAAATTTCAATGGCTTTGAATCGATTAATAAAACCTATTTGTTTGCTGAGGTGAACCAAGATTAATGCACTGACTACAAGAAAACAATTCAGTTTTGTACAAACTAGGGATTCGCTTCTGCTTATTCTTCCCCTGGGTTCCCATAGACCTGAATATGGAGCACAAATGGAGTTACACCACGTTTCACTGCAGTCTAAGCTCTTCTCTTGATGTAATGCCACAACACAAACCTGGTCTCAGGTGAAATGTGTTAGTTCATAGTGGGAGAAATTTTTTCTGTTCCTTTGTATGAATAAATTTGTTTGCATAATTTACAAGTTGGAGTTTATTTTTTAATTATTTTCAGGGACTGACTTTCTTTTCTGTTTTATTATGTTGTTGCTTTAAGATTCCTTTTTCTCTTTCCAAGAAGATAGGGTTAGTGACCTCTGTAAAGTAATAATGTGTCCCTGGCTGGGCTATCAATCACAGAATGAGGTGTGTGCACTTGACCAGATGTTTGATCTGTGTTTCCTGAGATGAATCTTTTGGATGCATAATGTCTGATGATAATGAAGCATAATTGATTTTTATAGCTAATTTCTTGCCATGCGAGTGCTGTGTGAAACCTTCTCTTCAAATATTTGTTTACTGCTAGTGATTAGTCCTGTAGCTTGTATATTTACATTATGACCCGTAGCTAATGCAAATTTTCTACTAGACTGGAGCCTTCAATGAGCTTGATTTCTTCTCGGAATTTCTTCCAGTAGTTCTAAAGGAAGGTAACATCATTTTGTGGTATTTTTATTAAGCATCCATAAGTGATTTTTCTTATGAATGAGAAACAACTTCAAAAGAGATTGGGCATTTAATTTGGTCCTAATTGGGTTTGTTTGATCTATGTGCAAAAAAGCCACTTAGCATGTTAATGTCTCCTTTAACGTTTACCAGCAGTTTCTCCCCAGTTGTGTTTTAATGAGAAGTGTATCTGGGAGAATGTCATAGGCTCAGGAGCAGTAGGGAGAAAAGAGAGGAGTTACGACTGTCTTATTTTATATATAACAGAAGGCAAAGCCTTGAATTAAGTAATTCCTGAGATGCAGTGTTTTCCCTGATGAACATTCAGAGGATCTAGGCTGAGACCTATCATCAGGACTTCTCCCTCACACAACAGCAACAGGAAGATGTTCATACTGGATGTGAAAAGGGCCTGAATGGAGTTGAAGGAGTAATGTCATGGTGCCCCAGGAGTGGTACAGAGTAGTGTAGATCAAGAACATGGTGCAGACATGGTTTGTATAAAGGTGCATAGATCTAGGAGTGATTGCAAATTTGTGTTTCTTAGAAGTTAATGCTTCCAATTATATGATTGTCATTAATGGTCAATTCATCTCAAAACAAGGCCAATCTTAATGCACTTCCTATTCCACAAAAGGAGTTACGACTGTCTTCCTGAATAAAGAATAAACCTATCCCTGGTTATACTCCTCTCCTGTAGGAAATGGTGTCTGTATTATAAACAAGAAAAAGTCTTCTCATCTAGGAGTTTAAGCTTAATGATGAATGTAAATATTACAGCAAATCATTTCAGAGCTGTACACTGACCACTGCTTTTCTGATTAGTAACACAGCCTTTTGTACTCTACATTTTTTTTCTTGGTTCTCAAAATTATCTTGCTTGCAGTAGTGTGAGGCTAATGAGAAATACCGTTTTAGTAAGTTATTCAAATCCAACTTTATGGAAGATGTATTGAGGTATACATTTCATTACAATTTTTACCATTGACATTTTCTCTCAGGGAATCCCAGAAAAAAAATAATTCTTAGTGTAATGACTAAATGCATACAGTTCTGGTCTAACTGCTAGACAGTATTTTGTTACCATTTCTGTGCTGTACTCACAGCACACTTGTTCATTCATTTTGAATTTTAGTATGCTATATAAGAACCTATCTGCATTTTTTAATAACAAAACAGTAAAGAGCTGTGCACGGAAGCAAGCTGTTCTATGGGAAGAAAATGTTCACTGGATTCCAAAGCTGAGCCCCCGCAATATCTACTGGAGTTCATGTGGCAATCCTTAGTTGATAAATATGAGAATTATTTATAAAGGCTGCCCGCCAGAATTGCTTTTCACTTCCTCCAGAAAGAAACTGAGCTGCTCTAAAATCTTCCATTGACACTTTTTAATGGAGCAGTGTTCTGTTTTCAATAGCAAAGCTTCATGAAATTGTTTCAGTTCTTTAGAGTTAATATCTAAAGGCATTTTTAATTGCAGAAAATATGAAAAGTATGCCCAAACTTAATATAAAAATGACTATTTTTTTTAATTCAACCCTAAAAGAAAATGTGCTGCATTAGGCTCCAAAGTCAATACATATATTCAATGTTTTTGACATTTTATTAGGTATCCTTTCTCTCCCTTAATGCTAGTTTTCTTTTAAGGGAGAATGGAAATACTGAGGGAGCAGTTATTCAAAATGTCAGCCTATTAAACATCTGATTTGGCAACTGAAATAAACTTATGAAGGTTTAAATAAGACCCCAGATGATGTTTTCTCCAGGAGAAAAAAAAAAAGCTACCAAGATAGGTGAGTGCAGAAAAAAGAACTGGTGTATATCTATCACAATTTTGAATACTTTGTACTATGTGCTTGGATCCTTACAGTATGATTTCCAATTATACATGACAAAACAAGTGTGAGCACTGAAAAATAATTTAAATGGAATAATAAATAATATAATGGAAATTGTCTTCTACTGTCTGCTAGCCTCTGAAAAAGGCTGATTCTGTCAACCTTATGTTTATGAAAAAGACTAAGCCTATTCATGAACTTTTGCAGGAAAAAGGATCTAATTCTGCAGGTTGTCCTTGTGACTCATCACAACAGAAATCTCCTACCGGATGAAGATCTCTGATTAAGAAATACAACTATGTATATTTGACTACACATTCAAATAACAAGTGTAAACATTTGCAGTGAACCTCCTGCGTGCAAATGAGAAACATCCCACAGAGTAACCATTGTCGTGTAGCAAAAATGAATAGTTTGGACTTGACTTGTTCACCTTAACTTGTACTAGAAACATGTACTTCATCCAGAGTTCCAAGTCAGTGGGATAACCAGCTCCTCTGTCAAAGATCACTGATTATTTGAAATGAGGTGAGGTCAGAAGAGAGTGTGAAAACTTTCAATACCTTGATCTATTTCCATGATAGGAAAAATACCCACCAGTTTGCAAAGGAAAAAAAGGAGGCTTTGTAAAACTGCTGCAGACGTCTTTTCACTATTGGTGAGTAGACATTTAGGCAATTTGTTGAAGTCAATGAGAAGTAAGTGGGGAACAAAGATTTCACAGTCAGGTCATTTTTTATTCATTCTGTTCTACAGCACCGCACATGCAGTTGTGAAGTGCTAACCTACTTGTTCTCGGAAGTTCTTCAAAATCCGATGGGCTAAAAATATTCTGTCTGCCAAGGAGACAGTCAAGGTGATTTGAAAAGGCTTGGATGCTTTTACTTTGGGCCACAGTCTCCAGATAAATTAAGAGGCATCATGGCTTTTTTTTGTTTTCCCCCTCTCTTCCTCCCCAAGACTTATTAATAATGAACCAAATTCACAACAACCAAGGAGAAACCTGCCTGCTGGCTAGTACTCTGTTTGTAATACTGTGTCTGCACCTGCCTATGGTGCTAAAATTCATTTCAAGTTACACTTTAGTAATTGATGATCACTTGCCATATCCCTTTATAAAGCTTTTTTATCAATGTCTTTGGTGGTTCATTTTGTATCAGCAGCAAATCAATGCAATTTTAATGGAACAGAGTGCTCTACTTCGGACTGAATTAATGTTGCTTTACCTGTTTCAATATGAAGTGAAGTTTTCAAAGTCTAGAGGATAGTAGTTTTTCAGTTTTTTTTCTTTGGTAACTTTGTTTCTGCACAATGGTGTCATCCTTGTGATCAACTGCAATAAAGATTAAATTCATTAATGAACTTACTTTAACATTAACAATGTGGTGTGAGAGGCAGTGGGGAAAATGTGGGGTTTGGAGCTCATTGCTGGATCCTTGTACATGTAAAGAGACGTAGCAGGGAACATATTAATTGCTACAATGCTAGCTATGGAGTCAGGGAGGATCAGAAATGGCTTAAAAATCTCCAAGGTATTCATACAATGGTTAGAGTTGGAAGGGCCCTTAAAGATCACCCAGTTCCAACCCCCCTGCCATGGGCAGGGACACCTCCCACCAGAGCAGGTTGCTCAAAGCCCCATCCAGCCTGGCCTTAAACGCTACCAGAGATGGGGCAGCCACAACCTCTCTGGGCAAACTGTTCCAGTGCCTCACCACCATCACAGGAAAGAATTTCTTCCTAATCTGAATCTCCCCTCTTCCAGTTTAAAACCATTACCCCTTGTCCTATCACTCCACGTCCTGACAAAGAGTCCCTCTCCTGCTCTCCTGTAGCTCCCTTCAGACACTGGTAGGCTGCTATGAGGTCTCCCCAGAGCCTTCTCTTCTCCAGGCTGAACAGCCCCAGCTCCCTCAGCCTCTCCTCATAGGAGAGATGCTCCATCCCTCTGATTATCTTTGTGGTCTTCTGCTGGACCCGTTCCAATAGGTCCACGCCCTTTCTAAGCTGAGGGTTCCAGAGCTGAACACAGTGCTCCAATGCAGTAATTAACCACACACAAAGTCGTGAACTGAGTTCCCATCTTGAATGCTGCAGGAGGAGGCTGTGTTGATGTCAGGAGAACCTGGCAGCGCTGCAGGAGGAACCCCAGCTGCTGCACTGCCTCAGAGCTGCCCCTGAGGTGCCGGTGCTGCCCTGCAGACCCGCCTCACAGCGGGCTTTCAGGCCATGAGTCCTGCTGGTTTATGTGTTTAAAGATCCTTAGAAGCTCCAACAATTTGGTCCTGTGCAAATTTTTTTTTTTTTTTTTGGTTGGTTGGTTTTAGAACAATGAAGTTTCAGGCACTAAAGCCTGCTGTGTGCTGCGCCGGCTGCCGGCTCCCTCAGGTGAAATGGCGGGAAGATGCCTCCGGCCGGCAGCCCTGCTGTGAGGCAGCTGGGCAGCGACACCGCCACTTGATTTTGGCCTTTCCAACCTTGGGCTGCTACACTTTATGCATCACATCTGGCAATATTTAAGCCATTGTAGAAGGACACCAAGAAAACCCTTTATAGATGAGAGGAAAATTAAGCTAAGTACCAGACAAACGACAATTCTTAGGTTGCGTTAGATAAAATTCACTGAATTGATCTAAATTTGCCTGGGCTGATGGGGATTCGTAGCCTGACTTTGCTGTTGTCACCAGTTTTGCCAGACTTCCCTCTTTATCCCCCTTCTGCTGCCTTGGCCCTGGTCTAGCGGGTGGAGGAGCCATCCCTCGCCGAGCCCCTTCAGGGTGGGAGGTGCTGAGGGGGCTGGCGGGGCTGGCAGCCGCAGCGGGGGGCACGGCACGGAGCTGCCATGGCGTAACTCACTCATCGGTGGTCCAAAGCAACAGCTCGGGAGTTCAGGCTTTCACCTTGCAGCTTTGCTGGAGAAAACCTTCAACAGCAGTTTTCATCTGCCAAAACCCCTCCTATTTACGGACGTCTATCCAAACCAGGGCCTAAAATGCAGGCCTGATAAAAATTTCTTCCGCGTGTGAATTCTTCATGAGCTGAACATAGCAGATGATTCACAGACTGACAAGATAAAGCCAGCAGTAGGAAATATACAGAGGAACAACAAACTAGTCTGTTTCAAAGACTCATCATCTACTGGAAAGGACTTAGTTGTGCTACTGGTGGCTGGATAATAGAAATGAAGGGAACATAAGGAAGGAAGGTTCCCCGTTGCCTCCAGGCAATGAGAAGGAGCCCTCTTCTCCCGTAATATTCACCTGATGGAGGCAAACTGATAGGTAAGATGCATTTTTTTGTTGTTGTTGTTTGACTTAACTTCCAATAACTGTCAGGGTAGAGGTGTTGGAATGCACCTTTAGCTGAATGGCCAGTTTTTGAAATAGGAAATCCCACATGAGGTTAGCATGCTCTGGCCCGAGTTGTTAACCGAGTGTGAAGTTCGTCTAATCTAGAAAGAACATAACTGTATTGGACATATTTTTCCTTTGTATCTCTGTGAACAATTAAAATAAATATTAGTTCAGTATTGAGGATATTTAGAAAAATGTGAATGATTTCCAATGTTTCCGATGGGTGTTGGATCAATCCTTGAATGCAAAAGATAAATTTGCCTTCTCGCCTTTGCAGTCACAACTAGAACACACGCATGATCAGGGCAGGTTGTGTTTCCCACAATGGCACTATTTCTATTCAGTGAAATAAAATGTATCTATTTCTAATATTGTACATTTAAATCTTATCACTAACACCTTGCTCGATACAGCAGTAAAAACACAATGTCAGATACAGGAAAAGGAAAATTGCCTGAAGACTTAGAATCTCTAAATAAGAAACGTCTAAACTAGAATTGTTGTGGTAAAAAAGGTAGAGTGGCAAACCAACAGCTCTGTTCTGGTTGATATGATACACTCTGTAAACTTTCCAAAACTGGGACTACTTAATACATACTGAAATAATGCTCAGCAATGTCATGCAATAAAGCTTTTGCATAATAAGGAATGTTGCAAGTAGCTACCAAGAATACAATGACGCCTGGTTTTCACAATGAAATTATTCTGTTTTGATTTCTTTTTCTAAAGTCATCTTAATATGCACCCTTTCACTACAGAACAGCCTAGAGAACATCTAAACAAAGTTAATATTTTCTTAAATATTTCGGATTAAATGTTTACGTTTATTTAATGTTTTGTGTGTAATTTCCATGGCAATTTAATTTTCAAGAAACCAAGGAGTCCAAAAGAGAAAATAAAATGTAGATATAGGATATTGTAATTTTAGTTGATGAGAGGTACTTCAAGATTCTTGATCTCTTGCTCTCATTCTGTGCAGCACAACACTGTTGTAGAGCTGTTTTATGACATGAAAGGAAGGAAGCTGCTTTTAACTTGGAATAGAAAACTGTTAAACCATAGAATAATTTGAGGATTTAGGGGGTCTTTGAAAGTTTGTACTAAAATTTTAGGATGGCTTCCCCCGGACCTGTGTTTGCTTAATTTTCTTTAATCTTTCATCATCTGGGATTTTCTTTTTAACTTCCTCGTCACTACACTGTCTGGACAACCATAGTTGGCTAATTTATTGGTCTAACTGATAAATGTTCTGATTTGTCCTTGTATTGTTACAAATTTCTTTTGGCTTGTCATTCCTGGAGCTCATCTTTCTTTAGTTTTTGCCATGCGCTTTTTTTTTTTTTTTTTTTTTTTTAATCTTAAATTGTAGCAGAGGTGCTGGAATTCATTATGTGTTAATATGTTCTACTAAAAGAGGCTGAAAAGTATTTTAAAGAAGCCAACTGGGAATCCTTGCCCATGTTTCATTTGTGCAGTATTAAAGTTCTTAATATGTATGTAATAGAGCTATCGAGATCTTTTTGTTGTTGGAGGGTTTTTTTGATTGTTTAGGAAAATATTTGATGGGATACCAGAGGGTTTGTGGAAGTCACCATTTTAGCCTAACAGCTGGAGTTTCTTCTTTAAGTTTGATATTTTGCAGTGACTGTTGTTGATGCATGTCTGATAAAACAGTGTTGCTATGAGGTCTGTAACATATACGGATATGACTAAGAAAGCGTCTGAGGTGTTGGGAGGTATATAAGAAACAAACCAAAGCAGCCCATTTCTAACCAAAGAATGCAAGAAAACAATTCATTACTATTGACAGCAGGAGAATGAATAAATATTGCAATAGATAGATGTCTACCCAATGAGTTAATATTAGCATCTGAGTGATGTCCTGTCTCAGGAAGGCTAGTAGACCAGTGTTATTAACTTCCTTGATGGAGATCTTTCCTTTCAGGCAGTGAATTTGTGTTGTGAAATCAGCATCTTGTTTACTGGTTTTCTTGTATTCTTTACTTTCTAAAGGAGTATGCATATTATTACATTATACTATGCATTAAAAATAACAATAATAAAAAAGGTCTCAGTTGCATGTTCAGAGGTAGGCTCCAAATTTCACATTTTGGCAGCATAATAGAAGTGGCCAAACTGAACTCAGAGATATTCTACGTAACTTTATACGTACAATATATGTGCATCATATTGGGAAAATTATGATTCAGTATAGATGCAAAATAATAAATTTTGAGCCTATTTGGGGCACAGAAAGTTCCAACAGCTCTTGTCAATGTATTTAGACACATATTATGAGAGTCCCTCATCAGTAATAATTATAAATCTATTAAAGGAGCCAACGGATTGTGTTTTCTGGGAACAATAAACTGCTAATCGTATCTTAATGCAGCCTGTGAGCTGGTTCAGTGTTTCTAATTGATTCTTCCTGTTGCTTAGTTTCCCAGGTCCAGGATCTTCTGCTTTTCAGAGATACATATTTCTTTCCATTCTTGATTCCTCCTGCCTCTCTCTTATTTTTTTTAACTCTCAAGTGTTTCCTGGTCACTTGAGATTACTTTGGTAACTATGCCAGAGTAGCTTTTGTAGAAAAACTAGAAAAAGATTAAAAACTTAGTTAAACAAAGGAAAATTCAGGAAAAGTGAATTCTTTCTGGTTTTATATGTAACAATACCAGAATTCTTTTGAGGTTTGAGGGAAGCTCAGTACCTACACTTCCAGTCTCCCCTTAGGGTCTCCTAAGTTCCAGATTCTTACTGTTTTTGAATTGAGTGCTAAATGTATGCTGTGTTAGTGCCTGCCTGATCCAAAACTCCTGGAAATCCCTGCAAGTCTGCTTTTATCTTCTTTTTCCAACTCATTAAATGTGACAAAAGAAGATTTATAATAAATGGGAAGTCTCAAAAGAAGACCTTTCTAGGAATGAATCCAATGGACCCTGCATTCCATGAAACAATTTTATGAGTGTCTGAACTCTTCTGTTTCATATAAAATGTCTGAACTTTTTGAGAACAGCCAATCTCTAATGAAAATGTCCTTATGTATTTTTTAATCTATCCTGCTACTTTGGATGATAAGTCCTTTAATAACTCTTCAGAATATATCAAAATGTCATGCTGTGCAGAATGCCTACTTTTTTCCCTCTGGATCCTAGCTTAAAAATGAATGCTGTACAATAGGAGATCATTTTGGATTACAGAACAACTTCTCAAAATGTCAGTGGTAAACAGTCAGCAAATCCCTCATTATCAATAAAATGGCAGTGATATTGAGTAAAAAGCCATTTGTAATACTTTCAAATCCATATCCTCACAAATATTTTATCTTGTAGCAATCCCACCAGCACCAAGCAAAATAATACTGTTTAATGCAAGAAGGATCTTTGGGTTTTTTGCATGCCTAATGAACTTAAGCAAAGGTTTTAGAAACTCCAGCTGGAGAAGGGACTTTGATTCGAATGGTGTCTTAAATTAAACAATGTAAAGTTGTTTTTATTTCCCCATCTTTCATCACTGTAATAGATAAAAATCTTTTAATATGTGTTCAGATACCATTCATTTTCTGAAATGAGAGTTTATTACTGTTTATGGAACTGCTTTGCTCTGAATGCTAGCTTGAATGTCACTAAATTAATCTTGTTGAGGGTTTTGGTCTCTGATTTGTATTTAGTTACTTTATTCATTTACACATATTCCTTTAAAGCTCTCTACCTTGCGTGAAGTGAAAAAAATACCTGTCTAGCATTACTTGTGTGGAAATTTTAATTCAATATGCCTAAAATCAGTATTTCTTTGCTGTAGGTCAAATGTAAAATTCCCATTGACCTCAATTGGCAGAGGAGTTAGACTTATGTGAGAAGCAGAGAATGAAAACAAGTCAGTGGAAAAAATACTATGAAAATTTTATACCTTCAGAGAATATGTGGTGATGTTCCAGGCAAAAAGCGTGAGCGCAATGATAGGCATTGGTGTTGAAGAGTGTAAGGTTTTTTAACTGTAGTGCTGGGCTTTCAGCACCACATGATTGTACAGTTCAACTTGGTTTGCAGATTTTATGACTGGGAGGGTAATTTAACTCTAAGCTTTTGACTCACCTGCTGAGGTTTCTGACTGGCAATTAGGTAGCTGTTTTCTGGGAATCCCACTAATGTAAGACAGTTCATCTTACATTAACTTCTGTAAGTCGTCAGCTTGAACTGAGATGTCCTTGAATAAAGGACTCACAAGGACAAGTCTCAGTATCTGGTTGCAAGCTGCTAGCCCGTCAATCATACATGAAGTATTGGGAGAGCTTGTAACATATCTCAAAAAAAAATTGTTTACCAGGAGATGTAGATCTCTAAAATTTTAGCCAAGAGAATAAGGATGAAAATGATCTTGTAAAATGCATCTGCTACACCTTACGTACTGTTGCTTACAAGTAGACATTACTTCAGTAGCCTTCAGTACTAAGTCTTCAAATAGAGATGCTTTTGAAAGGAAAAAGCTCTTAAATTTTTGAATCAAAATTGGCTAGATTTGACTTCCAGAAATGTTCCAGTCTGAGGAAAACAGAACCACAAATGTGGACCAGTCATTTTCAATTATCAAACAATTTTAAAGTCAGAATAATCCACGGTAGCTAACTTTCAAACATATACTTTCTTTTTTTAACTTATTATTCACACATGCTCATGTTTATAGATCTCTCGTTGATTTCATTAGAGCCTGGACTGCCCGCATAACTTTTAATTGTCAAGTTTGTGGTTCCTGAAAGTATTTTATGACTTTTTTCCAGCTTCTTTTTCCTTTTAAACTGCCAATCATGGTTGATAATTGAGCAGTCAGCAACGTTGACAGTTATTGGATTGCATAGTTGAATCTCAAAGCCGTTTTTGCTAGGAGTACAGGTTAGACTACTGCAGTGATATTCCTCATTTAATACTTGAGCAGAGTTGGAAACAGGTAGGGCAAAAGTTGAATAAATCCATCCAAAAGGGAGAGAGAGAGCATGCAAGCTCTAGAGGATAATCTAGACACACTTTAGGATGTAGAGAGCAGAGCTTTAAAATGTAAAAATGTGTCTCTAAGGTTTGGTGATCATCACAACAGCCCCTCTAAGGTAACAGCAAGCAAACAAACATCAAACTGTTTTCATTGTTTATGCCTTTATAACTCTAAAGAGCATAATCCTCACCTTCAAATCATCCCCTACATGGGGATTTAGATGATTTTCTTCCCTTGACATTGCCCAGTCCTCTTGTCCTGCCAGAGGAAAATTCAGCCCTATTCAGAAGACCAACACACAGCCAACACAGGTACTGTTGTACTGTTTTGAAACTCCTGGGTGGCTGTGCAGGGGGATCTAGTACTCTGGGAAAATTGTAATGGTGTCGTGCCATGAAAACTGCATTACCACAACCTGTAGAACAAGGCAGTTAACGTGGCCTGGAGATAGAACTGAAAAGAGCATTTGCTACATGATGGGCTGTGTTGCTGTGGAGGTCCACCACAGCAATGAGTTAATGATAGAACAACTTCAAGCCAAACACTAAATAATTCACTAAAAAATATTTGCTTTGCTGAGAGTTTTTTTAATGTTACACAAACAGTAGATCAAGTTTGTGAAAAGGTATTCACTGCCCAAGGAAGTGAAGAGTAATTAAAACCTTATTAAGACTCATGTAAAGAGAAGGGCTTTGAAAGACTGACTCCCTTGGAAGTTCATCTTATCTAACTTCTTTCGTTTTGAGCCTAGTGTACTGAAATCTGAAAAGTCTAAATAGCCTTATTCACACAGATACGAGTGAACTCTTTTGCTTTGCATATTCAATCTGCTGCAAGCAGATGTCAATGTATTCCTCCTGTGCTCAGAGATCTAAGTGAGCACAGTGCTGAGTCAAACTAATAAAACCTGAACTGAGAGAGTATATATTAACTCAGCTCTGACACTGTGCAAATTGTTAAGCCTGCCTCATCATTTTTGGTGCTCAATTTGATGATCATCTATCACTTGGAATGCTGGAGTTGGGAAACTCCTGATGGGCCACACGTGAAGGAAGAAAGGGGAAAGAGATCTTACCAGAGTTGTTCCATTTTACTTTCTCTTTCTTTTTTTTAAAGTGCATCAACACGCTACTTGATTTTGTTCAACTTGCATAATTCAACATTGACAATTATTCTCAGCTCCCTGGTACTATATTTCTTGCAAGTTTTAGCCTCCTAAAACCTACTTTTGTGTACAATAGTATCTATTCAAATGTTTAGAAGGTTCAGGTTTAGTCACTAGGACAAGCCTGCTGTGTTGGTATTGTTTAGCTCACACAATCCCAGTCCTTTGGCTAGATGCCACATATTTTAAAACAGAATTTTACTAAACCAGGCTTTCAGATATTTTTTCCCCATTTTTTCCTTTGTATAATAGGAGATATTTGAGTGGTTGTAGCATCCCCTTGTAGCTGGCTTAGTTTTTAAAAATATATGCATTGGAATGGAGCCTTTCTTCTTATGAGATAGGGAACACCAGCTGCAATATTCTGCCAAGATTTGATAAGGGTGCAGAAGTCATCACAAATATATAATGAGAGTAGTTTTGACAAAGAAGGAGTCAAGTAAGTTGCATTCTGGTTTTGTCTGGACATTCACAATTGAACCCTTCTCAGAGTTTGACAGATGCAGCCAATTTAAAATGTTTCAGATCATACTAAAATCAGAAGACACATAAACTCTTCCCTAACTAGTGTGTTACTGTCACTGCAAAAGGCCTGAGTACCAAAATGTCAGTGAATTCGCTTTCTCATTGCCCTTCTACTTGGGAGACAAGCAGAAAACACGCTGTTTTAAAATAAATATTTTAATAGTATTTGGTACTGTGGCTTGCCTGTGGTGTTCTGCCTTTGAAATTAAAGCCAGAGAACAGGAAAAAAATTGACTTGTTTGTAGAAACAGTAGCCATTTATGAACTAGGATGATTATATGCTTTTCCAAGAAATACAACAGACAGGGCTGATCATTTTGGTAGACAGCACTCTGCAGTTGATATATTCACATCTCAGTGTATATTTCAAGTACAGGCTTGGTTGGGAATATGCTAGAGCCAAACTTTTCAAATGTGATGAGTGGTTTTGCATTGTCTCATTTTGTTCGTTAGAGACATTTTGTAAGGTTTTGTATTTGCTAGCGCTTTGCAGAACAAATCCTTTGAAAGGAACTCAGGCGAAAAATTGAGGCATCCAAAATCATTAGTCATTTTTGAACAATCTTTCTTTCCTTGTTATTTGATAAAATGCTTCTCTGCAGTTCTTGATTAGAGCTTCTAAGGAAAATTAAGGGTCCAGAATATGGTTATCAACAAGAATGCTCAATTGATGGTCTCCATTTTGATGGATAGTTTTTATGTATGTTAAATATAGTACACAGATGCAATGCTGTAAGTCAGTCCAATCAAGAGACAGGCTAAGACTTGCTCCTGTCTGGCCCACCTCTGTCTTTTTGAGAAGATATGGAGATGTGTTGCCAAAACTGTAAATGCTGCTCCTGATCCGCAGGAGTGTATTTGCTTATAAAAGAGGAATGCTAAGAAATACATCAGCCTTTTTGGCTGACTCACCGTCACATGGATATGGAGCAATTGGAGGATAACAGCCAGAGCCCTGATGCTCAGGTGAGAGGGATGATGAGTTGTATTTTGCCCCACCAGTCCCCATTAGCATCTCCATTGGCTAATGCAAATTTTGGACCTCTCCTCATTCTCTCGCTGCTTTGATGGGAATGTATAGGAAACTTCAGTGCAAGGTAAAAAGCCTCACAAGCTGAAAGAAGGTGGAAAGAAAACCGTTCCCTGAGAGCAAGTCCCTAGGCAGTAATTAATCTAGGAGTCAGGCTCAAGTTCTTGTCCTTTTTTCATGATTTGTTGCTGCTACTTCTTCTCTTCTATGTTATAGCTTCAAAGAGTTGTCCTTTCATATGTATAAGCTTTCAAGGTCTCCAGGTAAGTGTTATTAGGAAACCTATTTACTTTTTTCATAAAGAATATGATGGACTAAAAATAGGATTTTTCTTTTGGTATCTCAAAGGTATTTGAAAGTTTAATTAAAAATGTAAAAGAGAGATTGTCCAGAGTTTCACAATTGTGGTGACTATTGAAAATAGTCATCTCCATTAAGACTATTGAGACCTGGCTTAAAACAAGAACTTGAATTTCAGTTTCCTATATCAGGTTGCTGCTTTAGTGATTGGCAGGATTTGACTGTCTCAGGTAAAAGAGTACTCTCTCGTTCTCCCTTCCTTTTCTTACTTCTGTATTCAGAAAAACTGAATTTGTCAAATCAACTCATCTTCCTAATGTACCTTGTAGCCTTCTGGCTGTGCTATCAACACTGGATGAAGAAATCAGAAATAGATTTGAGTTTTTGTGTGGGGATATTTGTATGTATTTTGTTTTTGGTATGTTCTCCTGACTTACTTTCTCCTACAACCTGAGCAAGAGATTCCTAACTGAGAAAAGCTGGGCTCATCAAGTCAATCAGGGGTGTAACTAGAAGATGACTGGTAATGGAGGGTGGTTCATCGTGTGGTCAGGAGAAGGCAGGTAGATATGTTTGTATGCTTATTTGCATATCTTAAGCAAATATTTGCAGAGACAGTAAGATTGCTAAGCAGTCCTAAATTTTGGGAGTATCTTTGTAATGTACTACAGCACTGCCAAGGCTAAATTACAGGCATAATGGCTTAAATAGTTTGGCATTATTAATTTATCGCTAATTTACTAATTAAGAAAAATGCACCATTCTCCCCAAATATTAGTAGAAAGACGTTACACAGTATTCATGTTTCCATGAGAAATCAGCACTAAAGACAAGTCTGTCGTGTCCAATCCCATGTCTGTTGTCCCCACCCCCCCATAATACTAGTAATTAAATAGGAGAAAACCAGCATCAGCACTAGATTCCATGGGTTTCAGTCATATGATAACAGTGGACATTGTAAATTAGGTTTAAAAAAGAACGTGTCTACTTTTGAACACTTTCTATCTTTCTTACAAGCTTCACCTACAAAACACCAGGCAAACTTAAACTATTTGTTTTGAGTAGCAGAAAATGGCTTTGCTGTTACTCAAGCTTTCAGTGACTTAAAAATAAGCTTAACAAAGTAAGCAAATAAGCCTCTTACAGTCAAAATTTCTATTCAGGAGTGGCATATGCATTACCTCTCCTCATTATAAAACTGCATGAATTTGTGCAGTATTCATAGTTTAAATGCACTAAAGTTTGTTGTCTGTATGCAGAACAGGTGATGATCAATACAGTTTTGAGCATCTCGTGGAGGACCATCTGGGCTTTTGGTTATACTAAGATGGAGAAACAACTGCTTGACATGTTGACTGCAAAATACCAGTGTTGTACAGTATCTTCCAGTATTTAGTTTTGTGTCTTTTAGCAAAAGAATGCATACAAATCTGAGAAGCGTAGCATTCAAAAGAGACCTTTCTATCTGGTTCATCTCCTTTCAGTGAGATAGGATTTATGACATATGTTTTATGACTGTCTAAGCAGTGACAAAACTTCTCTGGTCACTCTGGTAAACACAGAAACACTCTCAATTAGAACAATTTCCCAATATAGCATTTTTACCAAGTTTCACGTTAAAGCATGGTTGTCATGATACCTGTAAGATTTCTCTTCTCTAGACTAACCCTACTGAATTCCTGCAGCTTTTCCTTTTAGGTCACATTTTTAAAACCTGTCATTATTCTTAATGTTCTCTTCAGGAGTCAGTGATTTGCTTTTGTCTGCCTTAAGCACGCTGGACAAAGTGCAGTTAATGTTCTAACTGAGCTCTCACCAGGATGACGGAAAAACAGAACAATTTGCTCCATTTCAGATTTACAATACTCCTGTTAGTACAGTTAAGAATAAGTGCCCCATATAGTTGAAGTTTATTCAGGTTTAATTTTAACAACAGACTCTTTCCTGACATAATCTGATTGATTATTTCCCTTTGTATTAATGCTTTTTATTTCCCCTTTCTATGGGCAGTGCTTTGCGCTGTTCCTAATTGAATTTTTTTACAGGCTTTAAACCATTTCTCTGACTTACCAGGGTCATTTCAATTTCTAATCATCTCACCCGAAAGGCTTGCATGTTCTCCCAGTATGATGCCATGTGTGAATTTTGAGTGTTTATTTCATTACTCAACTAATTTACAGATATTATGGCTTGAATGTTTTTTTTAAAAAAGTTATCTCAGGACAGACCTCTGAAAGACCTCACCTAAAGTCTCTTAGTCTGATAATGAGACATAAACTGTTTG
Source organism: Pedionomus torquatus (assembly GCA_013398155.1). Taxonomy (NCBI): domain Eukaryota; kingdom Metazoa; phylum Chordata; class Aves; order Charadriiformes; family Pedionomidae; genus Pedionomus; species Pedionomus torquatus. Next base: position 1,108,859 of record VZRU01020239.1, on the reverse strand, counting down.
GTTTTGAGATAATTCTTTTTCTTGCCATTCTGCAAATACTTCCAGTTTATTATAATGTCACAGTGTCAAATGCCTCACTAAAGCTGAGGTGTGTGGCACATCTATTGCTTCATTAAGCTGGCTAGGAGGAAATTCCATTGCTCTAATAAGATGTTTTTGATAAGGCTGTACATCATGGAGGTGGGTGTTTTATTTACTCATCGCTATCCTCAGAATGCTTAAGCAACTATTTCAGGATCTTTCTAGGTATCAGATAAGGCTGGGTGATTTCTGATTCTCAGGTACCCCCTTACTCTTTTAAAAATAGGCATTTTTTTTCCCCTTCTGCTTTTGCAATCTCAGTCATACTTTTCCCTAAAAATCAGGATTGGTTTCTGATCTTGAAGGATACCTGTATACACCTGTGTTTCTAAGGGACCTCCTTCCAGCTGCAATTTCATTCACTTTGCATTTCTCTCCTAGCTGTCACTATCTAGATAGTCATGTATGTATTCAGGCACTCCCAGAAATCTTTATAAGAAGGAACTGATTTCATAGAAAGCAGGATAGAGCCCACAGAACAATACAGCATTTTCAAAACCACACAATCTCACAATATAATTATTTTAAAAATATACATATAGGAATGTTATTATAGACATAAATTTACTTGTACGCTGTAAAATGAATGAGTTACTTGCTAAGGTTCCACATCATATGTAGATGTAGATGAACATGCAAGGTAAAGAACATTGAATAATTATTTTCTTCTTTTCCACACGTGAAACTTATGAAGGAAACAAGTGGAAGTGTCTCAGGAAAATGTGAGCTATGACTGTGACTACCAGATAGTCAGAGCTCTCCTCCTCAGCATAAGAGGATGCAGAACATATTGGAAACTGCTAGTAGGGGAAAGCCATAGTCCCAACCTGAACTATCTAATTAAAGGAATACTGGATTTTTACCATTAAGCAAAAATGAAACAGTTGGTAGAGTTTGTATAAATTAATTTGGAACTGTAAACACACCCCAAAACTACTCTGACAATCTAACAACTATCTCCCTGTTCCATAATCAGTGGAGGAAGGGAGATGGTTGCAGGGGTGTCTGTATTTTTTATCAGATATTACACATTTGTTTCAGTGTGATTATAGGTTACAATCTACTGGATTAAGATGTTTTTAGTGAAATTCATGTTACAGGAAGCCCTCAATGAGATGGTGGAAAATGATATAATAAAATGTGAGTTAAAGTTGCAAAAGCTAACTTTGCTCTGTAATATTTATTTTAAATTGACAAAGTTTTAGCATTGTTGCATGGGTAGTTATTTGCTCATATTTATTGAAGAATTGAAGCAAGAATGCCTGCATTGCTAGAGCCCAGCCATTGTCACTGGATATGTGCAAGTGATTAAAGCGAAAGCAAAGACAAAAGAAAAGGTTCAGTATATTTTAGCCTGCTGCAATCATTTGGTGAAAAATATTTAGAGTACATCTAAGTCCTTGGAGGTGGCCAGGGAAAAACTGTGAAGTGTATGATGCTGATATATAAAGCATATCTCTGAATTCCACATGAGAACAATTATAAATAAAGGTCTTGCATAAGACCTCAAAGAAGCACTGCAGTAGATTGACACCATTCAGCCAGGATTACCATCTCAAAGCACTGCTCCTGATGCTTCATGTTCTAACACGGGTCAACTCAAAGACCGGTTGAATATAGATTTTATTTTTTTTTTTTGCATATGAGGAAATAATGAATAATGCTAGTTAGTATTGCATCAGAATGGTAAGGAAGCATGGCCTTAAGAAGTTCTGGCAACAGCCCTGTGCTTTGATTACTGCAGGTGAAACGTATCAGTTGTAAGGCAATGGAGCAGACCTTTTTTTTATTTTTATTTTTTCCTGAGATATTTCTGAGTGCTGCTTTACTTTCAGTGAGAATCTTAGTAGGAGGCCCACTGATACAAGATTAGACAAAAGGCTCTAAAAGCTGGATTTATTTTTAAGTAATCTGAATGACTAATGAGGTGATCAATACCCAGCTTCAAGCAAGGCATCTAGAAGTAGCCATACTCAGAGAACTCAGTTGGAGTCTCACAACAGAACAGAGTTTTGCAAATTCTCATAATGAAATGTCAGACCTTTAGTGCAAGTTGCTCAGCTTCTGTAGGATCAGTTGAATTGTATCAGTGTACACCAGCTGAAGATTTCTCCCATGGACTTGTACTAACAGAAGCATGAAGAGTAAGATAAATAAAAATGGCATGCCAGGTTTCCTTTTGGGGAGTTCGAGTTTATCTGAGAACTGAGCTTTAGCATTATAGGGGAGAAAAAGCCTTTTAAACATGAAAATAATTAATGAACATTAAGCAACAATTAAAGCAAACTTAAAAGTGGATAATCATCCCTTTTACTAGTAGTTCAGAGATAATGTATTATTTTTCTTTCAGTATGCTCAGTCAAAAGGATTAAGAAAGGAAAACAAGATAATAATAGCCTTCTTTAATTGTAAATACTGATTTCTACATCAAAGGCTCCATTTCTGCTTTTAATACTAAGCTGGGAATGTTTAGAGGTTTTATTTTTTTTCCTTAGCCTATGTTTTTCGACTCCAGCATTCCAAGATTCTGCTCTCCCAGTATGTGGTCTTTCATCACGCTGTTAACATTGAGAAAAGTCTTTCCAACATTTTAGAAATTCTTTAATAAAATGAATGGCTACAGCTACAATAACTGGTTCCTCTAGCTCATGGGTGCTCATGTTTCTGATAGCTGAGGAGCAAATGTCTTTTTATATGTTGAAAGAGAAGAATGACACATGCAAGCTGTGACCCATTTTGTTGCCCAAGAGTTCATGATGTTCATTAGGCTTTAAAATTAAAGTTTCTTATAAAACTGAATGTACTTCTAAGATTTACCTGGACTGATGCAAGAGCATAGTTGTACTGAAGACAAAGCATGCTATTTTTTTTCTAATTTTGTTAGTAACATTGCAAGTTACAAGCCACATATGCTCGATTTTTAGGTTAAGGCAAAAGCTAGCATTCTCTGAAACATTAACATGGCTTTTGGGATGGCAGATCAATATGATGATTGATTTTTACATGTTCACTAGAGGACCTTTTTCATATTGGGAATGTAGGACAGAAAGCCTTGTTATATGCGTTCTTTATAGCTCCTAGTAGAAACCTCATGACTACAATTTTACAGCATGACTTATTTCTTCCTCATCATAACAGTATGGAGAATGAGAGTGAAAAGGTCTGGTGCATTTTTTTTTTCTGCAATATCAAAGTCTCAAAAGTCCTTCCATTAATTTTGGTGATTTGCTATCATTGCATTTTAGAGGCTGATCTGATGGCCTACCACTAGGAAAGGACTTAAAATTCTTCATGCTATTGTTGCAATTTCTGTTACTTTTTTATTTATTTACTTTTTTTTCATAAGTATGTATCTAACTGTCCCTAAGTGGATATTAGTGTCATACCGTCTTCAAGTCATTTGATGCTTCCAAGAAAAAACTTGGGTTTTGTGGCTTTTTTAAAAGAAAAAATATTGAAAAATGTAGAAAATTTACTTTTCTAAGTATGTGGGATGAAGAAGGAAAGGGAGAGGTTCCAAAATAGGCATATAAACCTTCTATCTTGTAGGAAATTTTATACAAATTTTCCATGGCTGCAAAATAACTTTTTCCTCTTGCTGTAGTTTTGAATTTTTTAATAACAAAAGACAGTAGCCTAAAACGGAATAGTATTATGACATAGAGGACCACGTTGAGTATACTTAGCTAAATGCTCTAATCCTCAGCCATTTGATGAAACAGCAAGATTTTCAATTACTACCATTTAGAAGTTTAGATATACCACCCTCACTTTCTTTCTATTTCTATTTCTACACACACGTACTTGTGCAACATGTATGTAAATATGTATACCCTGCAGTGACAACTGTGACATATGTTGGAAACATACAAGTGGAATTATTATTTCTGTTTTTTTCTCAATTTGATATCTCTATTATTGTGTAAGACTAAGGTACATTATCTAAGCTTCAAAATGAAACTAATTCATAAAGTCATCAGAATGTTCAGCCTTTCTCTATTTAATACAGAAAGGAAATGGACAACAGTCCCAGTAGTAATATAAAAGTAGGAGTTCCATGCTTTAGGTTAGTTTAACTAGACTAGATGTTTTTTGTACTTAGGCTTCACTAAACATTTATTCAGTATGAACCAAATGAGTAGTCATTCAGAATGATACATTTAAGAGCCCTCTGCTTAATTTTTTGGTTAGTGAGTTGGGAAACTGTAGAGATGCGCAATAAAAATACTGAAAAGTAAATTATGCTGGCTCAGCAAACATTAAAGCACTGGAATGAAGCCGTACGTTATTCAGAAGGATACCTTAAGGAGCTCGGCTTATTTTTCTTATATACTGAAGTCATTATGATTGGAAACTTCCTAGGGAGCTCCTAGTGCCATGCAGCTTTTGATACTTGTAGTGGAACCTGGGTGTTTGCACTCCCATATTCTTGGAGCACGTGCTTACAAACAACTATTATAAAGTTCATACTACAGCGGCCCAGTTATCCTATAGAGAGCGAGTTTCACACTGCTTCTGCTGGGACTAGAACTTGAGTAATCAAGCTATTTTTCTTTACTTCGTGTGGCTCTAATACCCATGGTTAAGGGTCAAGACCCTTAATCAATTCTCTGGGAGTCCTGTGTATCTGATTTCACGCTGCCTTGAGGCCTTCCATAGAGAATTCTTGCAATCTCTTATCTACAGCTATTACCATCAAGAATTCGTGTTGGTACCCAGCAAAATGAGGTCAACAGAACTGAAAGCAAATCAGGAAAAATCTTGTGCATTTTAGGTAACCACTGTTGTACTTCATTGGACATCTTGCAGGCACACAGAAAAAACAGACTGAGTAGCAGTTAGACATTTTTATTTTAGAGCTGTTTATTTTAGTAGCTCAACAAGAACAGAGTTACAATCTTGAAAAACAGATATAGTAAACAATTACTGTAGGTCTATTAGTGTTATAGGGGAAAAAATCGAAACCTTCATGATAGTTTGGCTTAAGATTTAGGAAAAAAAAAGAATAAAATTTTCCCATAGATGTTTGTGAAACTGATGAAAATCTTGATGAAATCAAGAATGGGGGAAACTCAAAACAAACAAGTCCTAAATACAAAGTCAGCGATAGCTATCAAGGTGAACCCTTGTGCTCTGAGAAGACCCTGGTATCTCGCAGCTTATTCTCACATCCAGTTATGTGAATATGAGAACATTTTGTAATATGGATATTTGAAAAGACTCAATCTGAAAGTGGGTTAGCCTTATTAACCATAATTTATATCATCTTGACCTGATTTGGAATAATAATGAAGGACCACAGGCTAAAATGATCTTTTGGGAACACTTTATTTATATTTGGATCCTATGGCTTGATTCTGTTTGTAGCTTGGGGAATAATAATAACAGGTAGCAGCAGATGCTGTGAAAGGACATGGAAGCTGATACTGATTGCCTCTGTGGATGCCCACCTATGCTCGGTTCTTCTGTCTGTATGATCAGTGCTGCTGTTCTGCATTAGAACATCCATCTGCATTTCATGGCAATGTTGTTACATAAACAGCCCTGGCATCTCTTGACTATGTTTTTGTTTTCTCTTAGAAATCTGAGTTGAAGTTGTTAATAAGAACAGACACTTCCATGACTCTGCCCATCAGGCTGCTCGCATGCCTCACCAGCACAGAGAGCTAAAATGCCATAGAAAGAAGCTTTTTATTCCTTCTGCCAGCACCATCCAGAGGCAGAAAAAAGTTGTCCTGAAAAATGAGTGAGGCTTTTCTTTACAAAATTTTACATTAATTTCTATCAGCAGAAAAATCTTTCCAACCCCAAAAGTCTTAAAACATTCACTCTGTCATCATCTTGGCAATTAGTGAGGCCTGAAGTTTAAATTAAATTGAAAAAAAAAAATAATTCTAATTGTTCCCTTTAGAAATATAAGGAAAAACAAATTCATGAGAAGATCAGGAATTATTTTATATGATTATCTGTTTGAAATTATTCTGTCTGTCCTCATTGTTTTAGATATTATTCCCTTTTTCCTGTCCTCCTTTTCTGGCTGAATAGTACTATGCAACTCTGAAGATCTTATAAAATTATTAAAAATGCAGGTCTAGGTAAGCTGATGAGGCCACTATTCCACTGTCTTAGCTATGCAGCTGACTTACAGCAGAAGCCTAAACAGCCTGAAGAAAAATAACACTGACTGGAAGCATAAGCCAAAATCTGAGCTTAATGGTTTTTTTTAGATAGGACATATGTCAGGTAACTTTAGCACATACCAGCCCACTTATATGATGTATTAAATCTCAGGGAAATGTAGCTCTCTGCTTTCTACTTTTACCTCTTCACCAGATAATTTATTGGCTATAGAATTCACTAGTTTGCTTTAGCTGCCTCTTCTGTGGAACTGAATAGATAAGCTTACAGAAATTAGTCCACAGAAATTAGTGGTTACCTGCCTAACTGGTCAATTTTATACATATATTCTATACTTACTTGTACATTCACATTTGAATGAGCAAAACTGAAGTCAGCTGACACTGTCACCCTGGTGATAATTACAATAAAATTTCCTCATCATATGAAACTAAAGAGGAAATTATATTTTGACAGAAGAGTCATCAGGATAGAATTAGTACAGATTGAAACATGTCTGGGAAAATTAAGTGTGTGCACCTGACAAATAGATTAATCTTTCTCCAAAATAACATAGCGTTTGCTCGCATATGGTAAAAAAAGTCAGGAGACTTGTGGCAGAACAGAACCTTTTTCTTTGGAAGATTTTACTTGTAAAACAGGATATCTTAAATGGCATACTAGAGGTAATAAAATTCAAAGTACTTATGAAAATAGTTCTGCATGTCACACTCAAAAACTTTCACACCCAGTATGTTCCTGTGGAAAGTTCATGTCACAGTTACACAAAGGAAAAACATTGGAAGGAAGACTAGGGTAATACTGTGAAGTTCTGCCTGTGAGTTGATATAAATAGTTAACACACTGTTGGCATCTTTCATTCAGACTGTAACTCATTCTTCATCATAGGAAAAAAAGACAACTCTGTTTCTTCCAGGACATTGTTAGTATAGTGAAGGGGTGGCCAAGTCAAGTGCATACTCGTAAGGATAAGTCACTCAGGAACTCGCCAATGTAAGTGACTACCAGTTAAGAATGTGAATATTTATGGGAAAGAACTACTTTTTCTCTCTGAATGGTGTAAGAAGCAATGTCAATTTAAAAGTGCCATGTTAGGGGAGGAGACCAAGCAGTTTTGGTGATGTGTTTCTTGGAACACAGCATATTAAAACAAAAACCCACATAGAAACACATTTATTAGAAAGCTTGATGTGCTGTTCTGTTTTCATTTATTCAGAGATCGTGGGGATTAGAACAGAAAATGCAGATAAAACTAAACAGGGTGGATCAAAGCACCTGTGGGTACTTAATTTTGTAATTTGAATATTTAAAGTTAATTAAAATTATTTAAAATTGTGGCAGACTTGTTGCGTGAAGCCCAATTAGTACCTATGGTAATGAAATGTGAGATATAAAGTAAACTTAGCAACCTGGGTTCTAACTGTTCAGAACTTTCTCCTTTCACTCCCCCCCACCTTCTCCCTTGGCCCTCCAACTACCTACAAATACTTCAAGGAGAATCCTTGGGTCTGATTTACTGGGTTCAGTGCAGTGTAAACTGGGTGTTTTCGGTTTGCTTGTATTACATGATACTTGTTGGCAGTTGACTGAGTTTAACAAGATTAGTTTAAAAACGTGTGGGTCAAGATGTCATTCCTTGTTGTACCTCTAGAGGCTGTTGTAGTGCGGCTCTAACAGTCTGCAGTTGTTTTTATTCTTCAGGACGTTTCCTGAATTAGATTTGCTAACAGGTTATTCATGTAGGCTTCATTTCCACGCGAGGAAGCACAGTTTACAAGCTGTGAAATGGATCACCCTGTCAGTAGGCTTGTCCTTCTTTATGATTCCATCACTTTGAAAGGAGATGCGTGGGTTTTGGTTTTTTCCCCTGTTGTTTTAGTCTTTACCATGCAAAAATGTTGCAGTGAAGAAAAGGCAAAATATTTATGCTTTGGACTCCTGAATTATCCCTCTGTTTCCGGGCCATGTATGTCAAGGTTACCACTACGCACATGCACATTAGGACAGCAAGGTATGTCCTATAAACTGTAGTCCATGTTTTCTGGACGCATGCAAAATTTCTGATACTTGAAGTCCTTTCAGGTGCTTGAAAATATTCTTCCCTGTTGGATGTTTCTGTTTGGCCATGGCACTGTGGTGAAACATGTTCAGCCCCAAAGTGGTTTTAGATCTCAGTGCAGCATTTGCCCTTTGTCAGTGCGTGACCTTGACTGCAAGAATTTTGTTTTGAGGTTTAACAGGAAGGCTGTGTTAGCTGGTGTGGAAGCTGAGCAATGTTGGCATAGACTGAGATCTTTTGATGTGAAAACACAAGCATTTGCATACAAAAAGAGATCTGTAGTCTCTTCAATTTCGTGAGCTTGACAGTAGAAACTGTATGTTTTGTGTCTGCTTACCTTCATGCACCCTGTGGTTGTATCTCTTTCTGAAATAACTTGTCTCCTGGCTGTAACAGAGGAAAATTGTGCGTATTGCTTGAGCTGCTTGCATTTACTAATACAGGATGACAAAAGCCTGATTAAACTAAGAGAGGAGGTCGTATTAAGAAAAATAAAGAATTATCAGCAGATAAATTCTTTAAACTTGCTGCTGTGATATGTGGAAGAGACAGGTGGATAACATGCCACCAGCTAAACCACAGCTCATTTGCACCTCAACTGAGACTGATTTCTAGGGAACTGCCAGGCAGATGCTGTCCTCATTCATGTTTGTCCACCTCTTAAAGAGGATGAAAGCTGGCCAGGGAAGGGAGCCGTACTGCGGTATGTTATGCAAAGCAGGACTGTGAAAAGATCTGATCATGAGCAGTGCAGCCAGAGTAAAATAAGGACATACTGTCTAAACGAGCCACTGGCCTCGGAGTCACAAGTGCCTTGAACTTAGTCTCAGCAGATGGCACTATTGAGCTTATCATGTTGGCAGGTCTGGTTCCTCACTAGATTTCTTCCCCCCCCCCAGCTTTTTTTTAACATAATTATTTTATTTTAATATCATGGTGATGCATTCTGCATGTATCACAAACTGCAAGTCGTGACAGGGTGTTGTTGTACCCCATTAAGTGCCAAGGGCAGCAAAGACTTTGTAGAGGCACAAGGGTTCTCACATTGTTCATGCTGGAAGTCCATTTCTTTCTGCTACCAGAACAAAAGCCATTCTGATTCTGAGTGGAGCCTATTTGTATTATATATTTAGTGACTAATTCTATTCCTTAGCTGAAAGAAATTGCATACATATTGATAGAATACATAACGGCACAGCAAATAGAGTTACGGGCAGAGTTTCAGATTGCTAAAGACCTCTCAGTGTCTTGCCCTGTGCTCCAGATGCAAAATACATGCTTTTTATGACATAATGTTGACCCCAGTAACTCTCTCCCAAGCAACCTATTGCCAACACTTTCAGTGTCATTCTGCAGAAGTACTAAAGTATGGAATAATTCTATGATTAAGAACATTGTGGTTACTGTAGTTACGCTTTTTAACTTCCCTGCACCTATCAAACCGGTTTCCAATGGTTGAATGTTTCCATTTCACCCCTGCTGTTTCACAATGAGATTTTAGGGTTGTCATTGATGTAAAACTAAACACAATGAAGGTCTAATCTCCAAAAGTTGATTTCTATTACAGCAAAGTTTGGTTTTAAAAGAGCTATTCCCATTTCATTCTTGTGTAGCTACTGTCTGAATTAGTTGCTCTGTATAGAAGAAGCGTAAACTAATTCATATTTGTGTACTTCTTTTACTTGAAAAGAGCTTAAAATGACAGATGATGAATAAGAAGTATCTGGAGTAACAACTAGGAGTAATTACCCCTGAAAACAGTTCCTTGGTGTAATTTGTTGGAAATACTCTACATTAAGACTCATGAGGAAAAAAAAACAGACAGTCATCTGAAAATACTTAAAACTGGAATGTTGGTATTAGCAGGTAAATACTAACTTCCTTCATACGTCCTTATTTATGTGTGTAACACTTCACAAGTAAAACATAGGTTCCACAAGGCAATTAAATGTGTCCATGTTCAGCATTTCCACCCAGGGGTTACCTCCAACATTTTCTATGCAGATCACATCCACTCTTGGGTAAATTATGCCCATGACACAGTACAGCGCAGATGTGTCTAAGTTATTCCTGTGCATATATTGTGATGTCTTACTCATTATTGTGATGTCTTACATACACCTCTTTTCTGCAAATGTCAGCATATGCCTATAGTCAAAAACATGAAGCCAGAGCACATTGCTTATTAGGTGTTCTGTTTTACTTGGCTTTGGATGGGGCAAGTAAGAAAAGTGACTAAATGTTTCTAAGAGGTACGTGCCATTCTGGTTGTGGTTTATGCTTGGGTGCTTGAAAACATGGGTGTGATTGTGAGATACTAAAAATATATTATGAAGAGCTAGAATAATAGTCACCGCTTTTAGCAAGGATCTTGATACTTTGTTTAGAAACCATCTGTTAACCTAGCAGTTATTGCCTAGATTTTTCACTAAAGAAACATACTCTCCTTTTCGTTAACTGATCACTTCTGAGATGCCAGGAGCTTTTTGGGCAGGCATTAGGTCTAACTGGAGATTCAAAAGATATAGGTGTTTTAGAGCTGATGTTTCAGCAACGTCTGATATGACTGATCATGGGTGATTCCTTCAGGAACTAAGATATACTACTGGAATATCAGAACTTAGCCTCTCTAAACACCAGTGAGTACCAATCAAGCTGCAGAGATGGTGCCCGGAGGTATGAAACATGACGTGTTTCAAGGATCTGTCTCCAAACCTTTGTTGCTCAAACAACAAGTGAAGCCCCTAGACAAAATTGTTTCCTAACACAGCACAGAATAACATCAGCACTCTCATAATGCACAGCTGTGTATCTTGTACCCTGTGGAGTTTAGTCTCTGCTCTGGAGAATTGCTTACATGACATTGCCATCTGGATGCATACAAATTATTTTGTTCTTAGTTTTACAAAAACATTAGCCTGGCTGCTGAGGGGAGGTCATTCAGGGTGTCTTTATCAACATGTACATAAACACATGTTCCCTGCCCAGACAAGTTTACAATATATTGTTACAAGGGCAGGAGAATTGCTTGATGGAAACAATAGTGGTGCTATAGAGATGTAAAGACTATAGTGATTTGCCTACTTTGTTTTACTAGCGAAGAGTGTCATTGCAGCAAGCCTCTTCCAGTTGGCTGTTGCTTGTTGCAAACTACTTCTGTTTTGTGGTAAGCTCAGTTTGCTGGATATGCCATGAAAATGTCTCAGGGTCTAGATTTTGATCACCTTGGTTCTTATTTTTGCCATTCTGACCTTGCAACTGCAAGACATCCTCCCAATAAGCACAGTGCTTGACTTATTGCAGATCCCCTTCAGTCAGACTATAAGCAGAGTAGCTGGTCTGCTTATGATTTTTTTCAGAATTTGGGAACATATTTGCTCTCTGATTTTGAACAATCCTGAGTAGATTACACCTCTTTTGTTGTCTTTATATTGGCTGCCTGTAAATTAACAAACAGCTGTAGAAAGTATAAATAAGGTGTAACTCAAAAGAAGTTATATTGTCAAATGTTTGTTCTGTTTTGTTTTGTGGTTTTATTTTGTGAGGGAGGGTAACTTATTTTGTCTTGTCTTAAGAGAAGTCTTTAATGAAAAAATATGTTAGGACATGTTTGTACGTGCAACGCATGCCTCAGGAATTTGGTAGGTTGTGTGGGTATGCTGAGATGCTTGCCAACCTTTGACAAGAAATTGCATTTTCCTGCCTTACCAATGGTCAGTGAGGAGAGGGTGTTTGCCACCTTCAGGTCCTTTTGTTCACAGGATATATTTCTCCTCCAAGCAATTAAAATGTAATGATGATAGCAGTGCTGTGACATACGTGGGCTGAGATTTCAAATTCCTTTTGAAAAAAATTGTCTCAAAACATCAAAGCACTGCACACTCCTTAGCTGTGTCACCCTGACAGCTGCTCTTGGGCAATATATTAATCCCAATTTACACATAGAGAAATTGAGGCACAAATTGAAAGATTAAATATACTAAGTCTGGGTTACACCAGAAAACTGCAATGCTGCTACAGATGTCTGAGCCAAGGTTTGGGAATGAGCCAAGGGAGGAGTTGTGCCTGCAATTACACAGAATCATAGAATTTTTGGCTGAAAGAGATCTTTGCTGATCGTGAAGTCAAGTTTCCTAGTCAAAATAGGACTTTGGCCAACAGTAGATCAGACCAGTTGAAATTTTATCTAGCTGAGTCCCAAAACCCCTCTAAAACTAGAGATTGCTCAACCTCACTGGTCAATTTTTCCAGTGCTGTGCCATCCTCCTGTAAAAATGTTCGTCTCTTACATCCAGCCTATACTCACTGATGTGCAATTTGCAACTGTATTCAAATAGCTGACAAAAGGGTGAGGCACACATACCAATTGGTCCCCCTGCTACAGGCGAAGAAGTTCCATAAAAATGGCTTCTTCTTTGGCTGCTGAAAAGGACACTTGAAGATCCATAAGTGCTTAAGCTTCAGTAGTTCATTTATGCTTCCCTATCTGATAAAAAAGCAAACAGACATGACTGTTCAGAGAACAAAAAAAATGAAAAAATATCAGGAAAAACAGTGCAAAAACTATTTCTCCATTCCCCAGTCACAAAACTGAGTTGTTTAGATGTGTCAGAATAATAAGAACAAAAACCTGCTTGATCATCCCTCATTTGTAAATAAGTCGAATATTAGTATCATTGCTTTTTATTCTCTCATGACCATATAACTTGTTAAACTCCAAAGGATGACTCCAATCTGGGCTCTATTTATTGTACCATTAACTATCTAAAGAACTTGGAGGGACTAAGAATTTGACAGGTTCAACATGATACTACTTACTTATGTATACAGCAGCTCAGTGAAGAATGCTCTGCTGATCTTAGTAAAGCAGCTGCAAAACTGACTGAAAAACAGCAGGTTAGCTGATGTGGAAAGGACCTTCATCCATACTGCATACAGTACAGACTGTCCACTGCTGAAGAAGTGGAAGAGTAGTAGCTATGGACAACTAGCAGCAGTAGAATTAGCACAATTGGCTAGGAAGCTTCAGAAAGAAATGGTCTTAGAATAAGTACTCTTAGAAAAAGAGAGATTAAAGAAGAGTATTTCTCAGGTTGCTGTCATGCTTCAGTCCTTTTAACCTCTAACAGCAACTCAATAGCACTGTGCATGAAGTTTATTTCCCTGTTGGTTTCCCTTGCTCATGGTACTTAATGTTTAAGTTAAATTATTCCACCCTGAGCTCAAATTCTTGAAGCTTTGACACCAACATGTGACAGGTTATGAAATGGAGCTAACCTATGCTGCTTTGTTTAGAGAGGTGATGGATTTGGGGGATCTGTGTGACCTTTTAGAGGCAGGAATACTGAAACCTTCTTGCTATTCTGATTTTGTAAAAAGAATACAAAACAAGAGAAATATGTACAAAAAGATGACCGATGTTGTTCATCTCTTATAGTAATTTTCTGGATGATTTCAACAGGTTGTGTTCAGTTAAGAAACGCTGATATTGTCTCTTAATTAGATAAACAACTATCACTTAAAGCACTCTTACCCTTGGTCTCTCCACGTTATACTGCATTGTGCTGTCTCAGAAAGGTAGCAAGCAAACATGGTTGCTGTTACAGGGGTATAAGCTATCCAGGCTCTCTTCTTAACTCATGTGAATTCTTTACTGGCACAGATTTTCTACGCTGTGTAACTCAGTTCTTTTTGCAGAAATACACTAAATTCTGTTTTGGTCAGAGACTGTGGAACCAAAATTGCCTAAGCAGAGGCTTAAGTAGGAAAGCTTTCTTTTGGCAGCCTCATGACAGAACACTTCCTTCATTCTTCCTTTTCTCCTTCTCCCCTGGCATATTAATATGTTGACATTTGCAAGACATGAATGCAAAGAGTGTTTTTATGGTGCTAAAGGTAAATTACTGGAGGATGCTAAGAGCTTTTAACTTCTGCCCTTTTGACCAGAAATTACCTAAACTACATTGGATTATTTTGTCCCTGATTGGAAAATCATTTGGTCATTCTATTAGATGTGGATGGTGAATATTAACTCTATGTGAATCTTTCTATTTACTCTAAAAAAGTGAGATTGTATAAGAAACACAGATGTCAGGGTGGATAGACAAAAATGACCTTTCAAGGTAAAACTATGGAAAGATGTTTAAGGGAGTCCTTGGCTTTTTACAGTGGAGATTGGTGAGAAAAGAAAGACTTTCATCTCTTTTTGCCACAGGTAAGTATGATACTGAAATTCTGTGTGAAGTTCCAGTACTCATGTTCTTCAAAAGAATGTTGAAAATCTTCTGACAGTGCAAAAAAGAAACAAAGCCCACGTGTATATAAATTGGAGATTATTGTTTATAGAAACGCAAAAGAGGTCAGCCTGATTAGTTGACCACCAGGGAAGACTGAGAGGTGGCATTGATTACAATGTATGAGTATTTTAAAAACAAAAAGGTACTTTGTTGGAAAGGGCTGTTCAGTGGAGATTGACTTAATGACATAGTGGGTGTCAGGAAACTGAAGCCTGAATGGAAGTAAAATAACTCTAAAATGCAAACTTCTAACTTTGAAATTATATTTTGCAGACTTTGTATCAGAACCAATATATTTTGGTAACCCATTACTAACCCAGAACAGAAGGAAATGTAGTATGTAGTCACCTTGGAAAACAAGGGGGGCATGCAAGAAGACATGTCAGATATAAATTGTTCAGCTCTGTTATTTATGCATTGCATAATTGTAGGTGCTTGTCATGGGGCATCTACAGTTTCCATCAGTTAATTTTATAGTTGACTTTCTTTTATATAATTGAGAAAATTATATTTTTCCATCTGACCTTAATGAGCAGTGACTTTGTGTAGCTGTTCTCATTTCAGCTTACACTGTAATTCAAAAAAGTTAAAATACTGGTGGGTTGAGATTTGGGCAGAATTATTACTGATTTCCTGGCTTATTTGTCCATTAAAACTGAAGGAAAATTTCTAGGTCTAAATCGGAGGTCACTGAAGGACACACCTTATCAATCTGAAGACAGTATGGGGCCATCACACCCTATCATGCCACCAGATATGATAATATGATGAATATGAATGCCCACTTAGTATTTTAACATGCTAAAATAATTCTGTTTACATGACTGTCTTCTCCATTGACTACCAATAGTGCATTAATAAATCACCTAAATTATATCTAGAGAGTCTTACTATTCTGTAATTGCTGCAACAGTGCGTTTTGTATGCTGCGATTGCTTTCCACTATGCTTGTTTCACTTGGAAGACACTGAACCTCTTACTCAAACAAATTTTCACCCTGTACTGTGTTTCCTAGGCTGCACAATAAACAGTGCTTTTTAAAGAGTGGGGGTCAGGAGAGGGAAGCAGAGTGACAAGGTGAATACCGAGGAGCATCTAAATACGTTGTCTCACCAGGAGTAAGGCAGTAACAATTTGAACAATAGCTATAGCTTCTTACGATGATTTCTCTCCTGTTCCTTCTATGAATTCTAGACCAGCATGCAAGGTGAAAGCTTAACTACAGTAGTTTACTTCAGAGATGCTCATAGGCAGTGGAGCATGCCAGACTTTATTATTGGACTTTGAAACTACAGTCAATGGCATTTTCTTCCATTCTGATGCTCATCCTATTCAAACAGTAAATTTACTATCTAATCAGAAGTTACCTTGTCAGTCTAAACAGAGTAATTCAGGGCTTCAGTGCATAAAATAATCCAGCAAGAATGACAGCCAGTAAAATTACTCTTGTGTCTGCTTTTTCATTATGGAGGGAGCCTTTGTTCTTTCAGAGTTAGTGGCCTAACTAGCCACTTTGAGGCTTCTGAGGTGCCCGAGTCCAAGTTATACATGGCAATCAGAAAGGTTTTACCAGTTTCAAAGGCTATATAGTGGAATCAGGCATTGATAGAAAGCCAAGTTAAAAGTTGTGATCACTCTGTAATTGCTTCATCAGAGGCAACAGGCCTCATTCTTTGCTCCCTTTCACTTCGGGTAGTTGCATGCAAAGACTGTAATTCACCTGGGCAAAGAGTTCATAGTCCATGATCCAGCAAGTATTCACTACTCACTGATGTCCATTGTAACATTTTGTATTCTCTTGGCACAAATTTAAGCAGACGTTGAAGATTAACAGTCCTGGAGGATCAGGCTGATGGTATTGCTGGAAGTCATTATTGACCTTTTAATTTTGTATATTATGCACCCTCAGGGACACCCTCAGGATAATGGTATTTTAAAATAACATCAATATTTTGACATGAAAACCAAACAAGGACACCAAGACAAACTTAAATCAGAGGTGTTACAAACAATTAATGTAAAACCACATGTGGAAGGGCTATGCTCAGTCCTGGAGGCCATGTAATTTCCTGTTGTGCATATTATTCCTTTTGGATGGTTGGCCTCCAGTTTACCTAGGTGTTTTATTGAGTAGCCTAGCATATTGGACACCTGAATCTATAGTAATCTGGAAGACTATTTAGTTGCTGCAAATCAGGAACATTGACATTGTTTTCCTATTGCTGACACGGCTTTGCCAAGTAACTTTACTTGGATCACTTAATCTTACGTGGTATTTTTGTATTACAGAGATAAGACTTTCAGCAGTAAGAAATAAATACTGTGGAATAGGAAGGGCCAGAGAAAAATTTTTCATACATGCTTTTTACATTTGTCATGATTTTTTATGTATACCTCAAATATGTACATTTATAGAGGACTGTTGCTCTCCTGCACGCGTCCCCTAGCAGAATGCAGAAGTAGCTACACAAAGCATTTCAAAACCAACCAAGTCAGAACAGCTGACACTGCACAAGGTATTGGACTATATTCATACTATGGCACTTAGAGGACCAAGATTCTCCATTGTTACATTTCAAGCACAACACATCCGGGGAGCTTGTACTTACACTGCATATGCTATGTCTGTCCTGAGATGTATGAAGAATTCACGTTCTAGAATTGTTCATCTGACAATTAGCATGCAGAAATGGATTTACCTGTCCTGAAACCATTTCTAGCCAGCAGCAAGGAAGCAGGTATCTGAGGTACCACATTACTTTCAGAAACAAAACAGCAATAGTAGCTGTTTGCTCTGTTTTGCTTCCATTGGGTCCTTGAGAAGTGGGCTCTGCTACTGTTTCTGTTAAGCTGCTGCTATTACTGCTATAGGATAAGTGGCATTTTAGACAGGTTCTAACTGCTCACTGCTGCTGCCAGTTGCAGCAGTATCAGTCACCAGCAAGCTAGGCTCTTTAGATTTTTTGCTGCCACCTAGAACTCAACGGAACTCTTCCTCTTCTTTCCCTTTCTTAGTTCCTCACCTCTGTGGTAGCAAAATTTAGTGTTGCCTTCAAGTTTCCTTTTAACTGTCCCTTGTAGTTTAATCTGACCTCCTTTGAAAATACTGCATTTACGTGAAAAAGTATGAAATTTATATTTTAATTAATAGAGAATATAATTATTTATATATTTAAAGATGATAATGTGATACAGGCTACAATTATTTTGGCCTTCATTGACCCAAATTTCAGAAAATTGCATAGTAAACTAAAGAGAACTTTTTAAGAGTCCGTTTATTTTTAATTCAGTAGGTTAGTTACGCTCTCTTGTGAAGTAAATCGAGGCTGTAACAAAGGCTAATGTATCCTACAGGATTAATATTTGCATGACAAGAATGAGGAAAAATGACCAAAATAAATACCACTGGAAAAATGATTTATAAAGCCTATTTTTAAATCTACCTAAATTGCATCATCCCAGAACTTTACTCAGAAGCCATTACTCAAGTCTGTTACCCTAAAACTAGCTGGAGAAAAGGCTATATGTTTCCGTGCCAGACTATAGCCATTTATATTGTTGAGCTTAAGTACAGCAATGGTGTTTTGACTTCTCTGACAGAAAAATAAACTCATCATCTAGAAAGAGGTGTCCAGTTGTTAAGACTTAAGGTATGATTTTATGCGATTCATAATTGGTCAGGCGATGCTCTAAAGAAATAATCCATTCTATAGGTAAATTACATGAAAGATCTAACTTTAAACCAAAAAAGCCAAGCAATCTACACTTATGTCATTGTGAGAAGAATAAAGTCTAACAGTGTAAGTCACTTTACATTTCTTTTCTTGTCTCTGAATTTCTCTTAATTTTTAAAATGAAATGTGATTTGGAATCATTGTCTTTTATGGCATTAATGCTCAAAAAAAAAAAAACCTTCAAAGAAGATATGAAAGAGTCCATTTTGTAGCTTAGAAGAACTAGCGTAATTGAACATACAACCTTGTTTGGATCCACTATCATCTGGTTTACAAATAAGTAGCTATGGATTTTTAGCAACTCATATTATTTATGTGTGACTTTTCTACCTGGGAACAGAATTACAAGGTTATTTAAGTTATGTACTGGTAGCTGGAAGGAGCCTTGAAAGGGTTATTGGTTTTCACCACTGTGTAATTAATAAGTTGTGCAAGATAGGTTTGTTGTTTTTTTTTACTGCAACATCCATTATGGTCTTTTTAGAGTGGACACATGCTGCTAGATGAAGGTCTAACATAAGCCAGCAATTTTTGCTTTCTAGTCTATCAACCTCACATTCCATGTGATCTTTCATATTTCTTCTCTGGACTAATTTATCAAGTAAAAGGTATGATTCCGTTTGTAAGTGGCATATATAATGAATAATGATAAGGTATGGGTTCACATTCAGGCAAAAACACAATAAACTTAACTGAGCAAAGTGCATTAGAAAATTGTAAATATTGTCCTTCAATTTTTTGCAAGGTACTTACTGTCCTAAGCTGAATCTATAATTCCGTTGATCCACATGAGGAGAGAGCTATCTACCCTTGTGTAACTTGCTGATTAGGAAGAAAACTACTTTTAGCAGAGAAAGATATTTTACAAGAATGATAAAGCTATGTCAAATTTGTGATTTCCTGACTTATTCACATGACAAAAGTGTAGCTTTATTGGAGTGCAAATTAAGTTTAAAATGATTCCACAAAGGTGTTCTAGCGCTACTAATCTACTGGCACGGGTGTGAAACGCAAAATATGTTTTCATGACAGACAACATTGAGTGACAGCTGAAGTAATTTATAAGAAAAACAGAGGTATTTACCTCCTCCATTAGAATCCCTGTGACAGAATACAGTCAAATTGTCTACTTGGCACATTCACTATTTCCATTTTTTTGTTGTGGTTTTTATTAATCTAACAATAACATCAATTACATAGGTAAAAAAGTCCTACCTTGAATATATGTGGGAAGCCTGCTTCTCAAAAGTTCCTGTTTGATTTGCTGTCATTGATCCAGTTTTATGGGATATTCAATAGAGGAGAAGCAAAGAAACCATGCAGTTTTTCATAGTCTAGAATGAGTGACATTATTAAAGGCTGCCTTCTACTTGCTAGCCACTGTTTAGGCTTTCTGTCACCGTCTGTTAAATTCATATAGATTGGCACAGCATGGTGGTTCTTTTCCCATACTTCAGTTGCTTCTGAGTCAAAATAACTCTTTTAATTAATCACAGAAAATTAAAATGAGTCACTATAATTCAGTGCACTTAAATATCCTGCCCTATATGCTTCACAATTTACCTAAGTGGCCAAAACTCTAATGCACAACAAACTGACAGGTGCCAGCTTCCTTTTGCTTTGTAGCACAGTACACGATGGCTAATGTTGTCAGACTTCACTGCCTCTTTCTGAACATTTTTGCCCTTTCTGTTACAGCAAGAATGGACATGCTTTGAAGCCTCATTCCTTCTCTGAGTGGATCTGGCAGGAATGGCAGCTCAGCCTCTGAATGGGGTCATGACTCATGTTAATTATTTATAGATTAATTGAGTGGAAAAGGTGATATCACTGGTAAAAAAGCAGTATGTCACAACTTCCCATCCTACTCAGACTAAGTAGTAGTAACGTTTGCAATAGAACCATTGGGTGAAATGGTATGAAGATTTGGGACTCAGCCATTATTTAGTGTTCAGAAACATTCAAGCTACTTCACTGAATGAGGGCAGCCTAGGACATTGTTATTTGTAATCAGTACTTCTTACATTTAGTCAAGGATACAGAAAAGTTCAGGAGTGACAAGAAGACTGGAAAAAAAACAAACAAAACCCAAAACAGAAAATGAAGGAACACAAAAACATCATGACGACTGGCAAAATTTCAGGAGTTAACGATGTGTTTGCATGTTTCTAGATGCTGTCTGTTTCCCCTTCATTTTATTGGTGCAAGTCACCTCAAGATACTTATGAGTCTTATGAAGAGAGGCTGAGGGAGCTGGGGTTGTTCAGCCTAGAGAAAAAGAGGCAGAAGGGAGACCTTATCAATCTCTACAAGTACCTGAAAGGAGATTGTATAGAGGCCGGGGTCAGTCTCTTCTCCCAAGACACAGACGATAGGACAAGATGAAATGGCCTCAAGTTGCACCAGGGGAGGTTTGGATTGGACATTAGGAAAAATCTTTACACTGAAAGTTATTAAGCATTGGAATGGGTTGCCGGGGAAGTGATTGAGGTACTGTCCCTGGAGGTTTTCAAAAGATGGGTTGGCATACTGCTTAGTGACATGGTTTAGTGATGGTTTTGTTTTGTTTTGATTTTAATCAGAGTTAAGTTGATGGTTGGACTACATGATATTAAAGGTCATTTCTAACTTGGGCAATTCTGTGTACTAGAAGATAAGACAACTGGTTTTCCTTTATGGAAAAAAGCAAACTCTTCAGGTATTCAGGTACATACCACGCATAGTTCCACTGCAATTACAGGATAACCTGTCAAAAATCATAAGTATCCACCCATACAACATTGGAAAGTGTCATGTAGGGATTTTCTTAATCTTTGAGAAAGACAAAGACGCTGTATTTGCATGATAGTGTTGTGTACCTCTAGAAGATAATGAACACCTGTATTTAATTCATGTGGTATAATTAGAAGAAAATATTTACTTATACTGGATAGCTGTGAAATGATTTGATTGTTTGCTCCTAATACATGAACAATGATTACTACTCTGTAACATTAGTGAAAGCAAACATTTCACAAAAGGAAAGGAAAAAAATGCTGAAAGAACTCTCTGAGCTTTAAGGTTTTCAGACTCAAGAATACAAAGTATTAGCTTCCCTGGAGCCAGAGTACGTAGCCTATATAACGTGCCTTTGTTAAGGGGTTGAGGAGACAACTTAACTCTTTATTTCCCTGTGACGGCTAGCAATATTCATGGTGTATCCACAGAGCTGCTGTTATTCCTTTAGATAAATCATAGTAGGTCCAAATATTTGAAAGATTTTGAACAAACAGTAAACACAGAATTGTTTTTATTTCTTTTGTGTTTTTTAAAACTCTTAGTAATTTAAAGATTTCTCAATCACCTTGAAACTTTTTTTTTTTTTAATTGATATTATCTCAGAATGATATGCTTCAAAGAACAGGTACTTCAAGGAAAACAAACCTAACGTTGCTGGACCTGGAGAAGAGATATGACACACTGTCATGCAAGAAGGCGAGGAGTGAAGGGACAAAACCAGGCCCTTCTCTCTGACATGCAGAGCAAAATGGGCAAAATAGCAACTGATGTTGCATTAGGTCTGTACAATATATTTCTTCAAGAGCAATAGTGTTTATTTCTCAGTTTTGTCTCAAAATGCTAAGTCCACATTGAGGATTTCTAGGAAATTATACAGCAGTTCAGTCTGTCTGCTCTATTATAGCATTCTGGAGCTATGAAAATAATTCTACTTGAAAAGAAACCATTCTGTTGAGTAAGACGAGAAAGAGGTCTTATGCTTGTGTCTGTGAGAAAGTGAGCAAAAAAACCTACACTTTGGGACAATCTTTAAAACTTTTCATTAAAGTTTGAAAGAATTCCAGTACTTTGTGACATGGCTGTGGATGTTTGTAAGAAAATAAATCTCAGAAGCTTAAGGAATTGCCCCAGATTTGATTACTTGCCTTTTTAATGTCTAGGTCTTTGTATGAGCACTTATTTTGTTGGAAAATAACAGTGGAAAAACATTTCCTTTAACCTGTCACTACTGATTTTGAGAAAGGTGTTCTTATCAACTTCTCCCCTTCCACCTCTCTCCAGGACTGACATAAAACAGGTCTCTAGAGCCCAGATTCTTCTGGTTTTGTTTTTTTTTTTTCCATCTCTCTCTCTTTGCAGATGCACTCATTTCACTGGGCAGGGGTACAGGAAACCCATGGGAAATCTTCAGAGATTCAGATTTTTTTCTTGTCTGCGGATTTTGTTTTCTTTATATGGTAGATTAAAAAAATATTATTGATATGATGTTCTTGTTTGTTCAGCTTTAGTTTTCCAGAGTATTCAGATTTTAAGCTTAATTTTTATCCTCTCTTTTATCCTCCTAAGAATATCTCTTTCTGAATTAAATTAGCAGGAAAAAAACCCTACTCATTTTTGCTGGTGTGGACTGACTTCTGGCAAAAACATGAGGGGTTAATTTCAGATTACTTGCCAAGATAATCCTTACTTGGTAGTTCAATTGATCTCTTGTATCTTCTATATATTTTCCCCCTTAAAAGCCAGTTCTGTAAGTAGTTTTGGTTTGGTTTGTGGTTTTTTTTTTTTTTTTTCA
>VZRU01020239.1:1054851-1085964 GCA_013398155.1 Pedionomus torquatus | reverse complement strand
TTTTTTTTTTTTTTTTTTCTATTTTTACTTCCCACTGAATATTAAGTATCTCACTTATTAACAGATACTATCTTAGGGGTTTACAGGCTGCTTGTCTTCACAGCACTTTCTGGAGCTTCTGTCTGTGTGATTTTATTAAAGTGCTTGCTATGGTAGACCTGGGTTACTAGGGCAGTGGAGCATGCTGTTACTTGATTTGATGTGGAGGAGGCGAGTGTGAAGTAGATAAGAGTTGAGAGGTGGGTATGAGTGGCTGTGATCGTAGAGTGCTGGAATGAGAGCTTTGGGGTGTAGGGGTAGGGAGAATGAAATTAGTGCCTTTGAATTGCTCTGAAACTGCTTGACTACTAACCAGCTCAATTTATAAGGCTGATAAGTGGCTTTCTACCTCCTGTCAGACTGTTATGAGTGAATAGCAACCATTTAGGTCACATCAGGGAAAGAGGTTTCTATTGTCCTCAATAAATTTGGAGATCTTGTGCTAATTTATGTTTACAGTATAAATATGAACACATACATAAAATTATATGCATATATATTCAATGTTTGATCATAATAAATTATTTTCTAAGAATCCTCTGAAATATTGGGACCCTGCTAAAAGACTTCCAGCTTCTGACAATGAAGCTATTGACAGTATTCTAAATGAAATTCTGTAATGTTTCAAAACATCCTAATCTCCCTTTCAGTTGGCACATTTTTCCCTATCTTAAAAGGCAAGTGTTGTAGTATTAAGAGTAAAGGCTCATAAGGTATAAAATAAATGACAGTAAAAAGCAAAATGTTTCATATGAAATGAATAAGCCAAGCAGGACTTCAGTTTTGGCATTGCTTACAGACCGGCTAAGAGCCCCATGCCAAATAAGGGCTGGTCCTGTGGGTAACTTCAACTTACCAGTTATACAGTGGTTTTGTATTTGTATCTGACACGTATTTAGGCACTTTGTCTAGTAGCAATAGCAGCACACAGAGGAATGTGACATAAGAATCATACTCTGTGACAACAACTAAAGTACAAAAGGTAATAAGCGTAGCTTCCATGTGATTTTCTGAGCATTTCAGAAATGAATTGTCTGTGAAATGTTCAAAGGGTTGACTTGAGATCTGTAAACCTAGAGAGAAAAAGGAATTCCCATTCTTCCCTTAGTCTCACAACTTTCATCTCATGCTTCAATCTTTCATTCATACATTATTCATTATTAAAAATGAATTATCATTACTAAAACCTAATTTTATTTAACCAGATAAAATGCCGGACTCATATAATTTAAAATATTTTTACTTGGAAAGGATAAATTAATTATTACATCATAAGCTGGGAGAGCAGCAGATAGTTGGCATTTTTCCGTGCCACAGTTTACTTGGAAATACCTTTCCTGTCCTGAAACCATTATTTTCACCATTGGAGAAATCAGATAAAACCTCTTGCTGTGTGGTGCTATCTCACTTATCCCTCAGTAGTGGGAAAATGCAGACCAATGCCAAAGTATTTATTTTTTTTTTATTATTAATTTTTCAAGTTTAAACTTGGAGGCATGGATGAAGGGAGAAGTCCTTCAAATTCTTAGAATCAAATCTCTCTTAACTTATTAATGGGTGATCAAGAGGAGCAAGATTTAATTTATAATGATCATATGATTACCCTAATTAAGATAAAATTCCTACTGTGCATTCAGGAAAATGCTTCTTCATTGTTTGCTGACTGGACCTGTCTTGTGAAAGCTGGTTGACAGACTTGCTAGTGGTTTAGCTAAGAATTTGTTGGTCTTCAACTCAATACTAGCATTACTGCTGTGGGCTCAGTAGATTTACAAAGCCCTGATTCAATGCTCAGAAGTCAAATAGGCTAAAATGAATTTTAGCATTTTTTAGAAGCTCAGTGAAGGAAACAGAACTTAATTCTGCCTGCTTCTACACTAAACACATCTGTTTCCTTAGCTCAGAGTAGAAGGAAAGATGTGGACAACTAGGGAGAAGATATGAGAGCAGCCTATGAAGTCTTGGATGGCTTCCCACTTTCAGAGAGCATGAGTAGCAGGTGGACTGTCATAGGAAAAAATACCATGAATAGCATATAACTGTAGAAAAGCATTATAATCTTTCAAAAATAGCACAGAATTAGCATTTTTAATGTTTCACAGTAATACTATTACTGGCACCATTTATGATTTTTCTCATTGTCTGTTCTTATCGTGAGACAAATTACGTTCACTTGTGTCATTTCTCATCTGCTTTTAGATATTTGTACTCAAAGTAATGCCGTTCAAAATTTGCCGTGTGTTTGGCCTGTGAAAGATATGACAAAACTAGAAACACTATCGAGTTCTGTAATTTAATTTCCTGTCCTTTTCCTCCTGTATAAAATTCTAGTATAGCTAACTTGTGAAGAATTAGCACAGTGAGCATCCAGTGAAATTGTTTCAACAATTATATATTTGTTTAAAAAAACTCATTTCTGATTTAATTCATTGATATAAAATTGGATTTCAGAGAATGAAAGACAGTTGCAGTGAAGACAGCTAATAACAGTCTTTATATATCCATGTAAAAAATACTTTTTTTTCCCTTCCGCCCCTGTTGCATTAGATTCTGTACTACTTCTTTATGTCAGTAACTTTTTATCTATTCTCATGACTCAGTTTTGACAGTTTGCAAACTGCACACCAGAGAATCCAAAACATTAGACAGACAATCCAAAATCGTTTCTGAAACAGGCTTCAGAAATGCTACCTTGTGTTTGCATGACTGCATACTTCATGCTTTTTTGCATCACTCTGAACTTCTTTTTGTAGACAAGCATGTTTCCACCTTTGACTGTCCCAGGCTGTGCTGTAGTCCACTCTTGAACAGATGCCACACAACTTTCATTTAATGTGACATGAATGACTTTCCCTTAGATGTACAAAAATTGCTGAATTTGTTTTATTTGATGACATCACAGAGTCTGACATGTTAACTCAAGGCCCAAGAGAGCAAAAGGTTTCCGAATTACTCATTGTGCCCTTCCTGAAATACTGACTAGAACATGTCTGCTTCTCAACCTGCTAAATGGTAACAAATTATATGTGCAATTAGTACTGCTTCCCTGTGCCTTATGTTCCTGATGTCTTCTTCAGATGTCATTCAGAAAACATCATAGATCAAGTCCTTCAGCAAGGATATAATACAGAACAACCCTGACTTGTTACAATTTTAAGATTGATTTTGTTCAGCTGCAACTATTTTTCTGTTTTCAGAATATGGCTCCCTAGTCCACATAAGGTGATATTTTTTTGTTGTTTTGGTTTTGTTTTTTGCTTTGCTTCATTATGTTTGAACCTAGCACAAAAATGCTCCTAGCTAGTAGAAGGAACGCTTTTTGCATAAAGATCAGCATGCTTCCTTAAATACTGGATGAGTGGCAAGTATGGATCTGAATTGTATTTTCAGGGAAACACCTTCCTCTATTCCCTGGAGTTACATCTACACTAATAAAGCTTCACAGGAAGGAAAGACGTTTGTAACTTTGGGTTATGTTTATTCATATTTTGCCAATTGTTCTGGCAGGCTATTAAAAATGTTTCTTCTCAGAATCCTGTTTTTAAATCAGCCAAACTGAATTTCAAATGAGCCCTTTTACAAAATGTGACAATAACAGATTAAGGGTAGCAGCTGTTAGCTAACATGATTATTCCTATCAGTAGTATAAACAGTACCACTGTCACTTGTATTATTTTGATACTGGAATACCGGAGTCTTGACTGTAGATCCTAAGAAGAAAGCTTGGATACACAAGGAACACTATATTTGGGTTGAGGAACTGCAGATAACATAGCATCAATCTGTGGGATAATGCTTATTTAGATATTATTGGCTTCATTGATTTAATGTTGGGTTGTTTTTTTACCATCGTAGCAAAATAATGATAGAGCGCCTTCTAGATACTGTCATCGGTTGTCATAATTGTCACTTCCCTGTAGAAAAGTGCCATTGTAAATATAAAACATCCATATTGAAGCTAAATGAAAAAAAAAAAACAAAAAAACAAACAAACCAAAAAGTCTTGTGTGTTATACTGTGCAGAATCTGTGAAAAGCAAGAATTGTTTTTACAGTATTTATTTAGAAAGTACAGCTGGTCCACTTCCATTTACAAGTCCTCTGACGCTTGCCTTAAGAATGTCAGTCAGACTCCATTGTAATAACCCTTGTTGCAAATTTCTCATCTGCTTACCTCTGCAGACACTTGGAAAGAGGGTGACAAAAAATGCTTCTTACCAAGCATGAGTTATGAGGGAATACCTTTTAGTCAGTCCTTTTGCAGAACCAAGACACTACAAGGTTTTACTTCTGAAAACTTTCAAGCACACCATGGTGGTTGTCTTCCAGCCCGAACTCAGCCTGTACTCCATAACCTGCTTCCTGCTACTGGTTTCAGGAAAGGACTCTGTTTTTTCTGATGGCAGCTTCTGGCAGTTAAAACTTCTACTGCAAATTTGTGGTAGCCGGTAGTCCAGATGAACTCTTTCCCTAGAAGACAGAAAAATCTGTGCAAAATGGGGTATAAATGCAAAAGCAATTCATGGCTGTTCTCTAACTCGTCTATAGCACTACCAAAGCAGAAGGGTGTTGGGGCACTGTCCTGGGAGTGAGGTGGTATGATCCTTGTCCCAGGAGAGAAGGGATTGGGGGGGCCTAGGGCTTCGCTCTGACTAAAACTATGCACTTGTGTTATTTTTTCCTGCCATCTGACCATTAAGCAATTTCAGAGAGCTGTCCATCATGACCTCTGTGTACTTGCGGATGAGGTGTTGCATGAAATCTTCCTCTATTCACAGTCTATAGCTGCCAAATTAACCCAGATTGTCCTATTCTATATCACCCAATATTTTAAGTAAGGCAGAAATAAACCTGTTAGCTTAATTCATTGCATTTCAGCCTGCCTTTAAAAAATCCTTTCTCTGGGAGGGTAATGAATTTTCTATTCATAGACAGCTGAGGGGAATGCAAAAGATTCCACCACCCCCCCCCCCAAAAAAAAAAAAAAAAAAAAAACAAACACCAAAATTTTGTGGGGAAAAAATTANAAAAATCACTCAGCTAGTATTTGTGTGGAAATAATTAATTTGGATTTAATCACAGTAAAGTTTTGTTTGTACAGCTATAAGCACTGTTGCAATTAATTAAAAACCCCTCAAATAATTGTTACTGAAGGAGTATAGTACAGAGGAAGCTAGCAACCTGAAATTAAATGAGCCAACAGGAAGAAAAAGAAACTAAAACCTCTCCCCAAAAAACCTTTCACTTTTTCAAGAATTTATTCTTTCCATTCCCACTTATCCCAAAGTACTGTCACAAAGTTTGCTAGAAAACACTTTTTTAGCAGAAATGTAATTGAAAAGGGTATCTCATTTACAGATGAATTATGTCACTGAATACATTAGTGAAATACACAGCAGCCAAATCGAACATGTATAATGAAGAGATCATGAGGAAGTTCTAGAGTGGTATCTGTTTCTAAACTCATGCATTGCAAGATTTAAACAATGAAAAATTCTCCCTCTCAGTCAAACCCACGTTTGACTTCAAATGTATTCTTCAGGCCCACTGAGGCCAAAAAGATTGTACCACATTGTTAGTCTTTTTCCAGCCAGGGTCAAAAAGACATCTAGTTCACAAAGGTTGAACGCGCTGACATAATTTTCTATTCATTCCTCAAAGGACTTTGCTATTGTTCAACAAATACCAATGCCAACTTATATTAAAAAAAAAAAAAAAGAAAAGTTTTAGATATATTTTTTATAAATAACTGGAAGTTATTTTATTAAAATAACTGCATTATTTGCACTTGATTATTGGAATAACTGTATGATATGTTTTTATCTGCCTGTCACTTTTAAATAACTCCTTAAATCACTCTTTTAATGCATAGCTATGAATTATATATAATTATGCCGAAACAAACAGGAGTTTACATTACATGTACTTACATACCCAACTATGACATTCAGATATGCTTATATTTACATTTAAATGTAATATTGGAGGCTCATTGTGTTAAAATGACACATTTAGAACAGAACACCCTCTGCCTTGCTATCTTAGCATTAGCAAGTAAGAAGAGCAAAGATCTGTTCTCTTTCTTCTTCTATGTACATTTTGCTTCAAGCCTCTGTCTACTCATTTTATAATGGGGTATGTCTGTCTTGGGTTATATTATGAGCAGATGGAAGTATTTCTTTTTAGAACATATTAAAATAAATTACCAGATTTCTATCTTATCAAAAGGCTCTGTTTCCTCAAGGGCTTACATATTAGAATATATGACAAATAGAGTTTCTTTGTTCACATTGGAATCAATGTTTTTTAAGACATCTGGGAAAAACAATGGGCAATTGTTTCTTACTTGACAACTTCTGAGCCTGCTCAAGTCAGAAGAGGCTCTAGACCCACAAATGAGAATATGGAGTTACAACAGGGAGCTGAGAGCCTTCAGCTCCAGCAGCGTCACACTTGAATGATGAGCAGAGGCAAGACAACTAAGCCTGGTTTGTGACAGAAGGTGAAACTTTCTTGGAAAGACAAGATGGTGATTTCACTATTTATTTCAGTAAGACTAGGATTTCTAACCAAGTTTTGTTCAATCAAAGTATCCTAAATTGTGGGTATGGATGCATGAATATACCAATGTTAACTGGTCCTTCTAACAAACTTTGATCTTTCAGAGGCATTTATCCAAATGGAGAAGAAAAATCAAGACAAAGTGAAAGGGCATAATTTTCATTTCCTTTTTAAGGAATCATATTTCATTGCAGAGAAGGAGGAGAAGAAACAGTGTTTGGATAATTTAGTGTTAAGTAAAACAGTGTGGCAAATGGCATAAAGAAAAATACTATTTTTCTCTGTGTTCAGTGTAACATGCAGCAGAAAACAGTGACTTTGATTCTAATTTACGACACCACTTAAGAAGAGCCATTCTTCAACTCAAAGTTTGTAATTTTTAGGAAACCAGCTCATCACAAGTCTATCTTAGACCGGCAACATGTGCTTACTTGTGGGGAAATAACTTCTGCTCACTTCTCAAAGGACGGCTGCTGACACTGAGTTTCATTACCACAGCTGCTCTCCTAACCTCCATGTTTTCAGCAGCAGAAGCCAGGGTCAAGCGCGAAGTAAGGTATTAGTGGTGTGTGATATATAATAAAGTAGTAATGGCTTCCCTACATCAATTTAGGCCTTGGTTCCCACATCTATAACGTGATACATGATTTTCAGTGGTAAAAGTACTGGTAATAAAAGTCTTTTGTTTCAGATGATATACAGAAATAGACAAAAGCTTTGGACTTCTTATAATCCCACTATGGTTAAAGCAATTTATTGTTTATCATCCCAGATTAAACCAGATGATTTCTTAAATCAGATGAAATTTATATAAGAACTTGGTTGTAAGAAGGAAATGTTTATGTAGAGGAGGAAAACCATTAAAATAATTTCTTATTGAGTATTTGTAGCTGCAATGAGACTGATGAGTGGAAATTCTCGGGGTACTGTGTTTTTTGTTTCTAAACCATAACGATCTTCAGGTCAGGAAAAGAACGGGATTTAAGAGTCTGGCATTTTGTAATCCTTTTGGTAATCCTTTGGGAAATTTACAAATGGAATTTATGTCCAAAGAATCAATATATTACTGATATGTGACAAAATCTTATTCCTCTGTTTCCTTTTACCAAGGTATTTACCTTGATAGTGCCCCAAGGCAGCAGAAGCATATTTCAAATTTGGGTGGCTATGGCTGACAATGCAGTGAGCTGGTGGAACATGTCAGGATGATGAAGCAGCCTCCACGGTGCTTCATTTGCAGAGTAGGAAGAAAGGAGGAAAGTTGGAATGAGCTATAAGTATGGGCAAAGGATTCCTGTAGCCATAGATCATCTGCCAAATGCAATGCTGTGGGATGAGTACTACCTCGAGTAGTTACCAGTATCTCTCATGTGCTTATAGGTGTCCTTTGTGATCTCTGGAAACATTCCAATACCTTCAGTAACCTTGTAAAAATCCTTCTTAACTGGAATTTGCAGAAATGAACACTAGGACATTTAAGTTAATATATGTCTAAAAATAGACATGGTATAGTAACTATGATGTTGTTATTAGGTGGCAATCCATGTACAGTTTTGATATCTTTCATTGCCATAATTATCATGTATATAACATGTTCATATCATGTATATAACATGAAGGAAGAAAGGTTTCATTTTTCTTTTCTTTCTCTGCCAATAAGGATATCAATTACAGGTCTTAACAGATTAGGTTTAAATTGGTTATTGTCCTTCTTATAACAGAGACTCTGAATGGGTCAATAATATGGAGAGACCAGAGTAGAATCTATTGTTTTTTCTCTGAAACATACTTTGCTAAAGTGTTGGACGGTGAATTGCAAATAGACTTACCTTTTCTCTGTTATTTACATATCATTTCAAAATCTGCATTTATTGAGTAGCTTTAGGAAAATAGTGATGTGATATTAATTTCCTTCCTTCCAGTTTTCTGCCACAGATTACTCTGCTTTGCAAAGCTAATCATAATCAGTCCAATGAAAGTGTTCTTTTCAATCAAACATATTTTTACATTACTTTATGGTATTTTAATATAGCGTGTTTTTTTCACCTGATTCTTAATTTTCTTCTGCAAAGATACTAGATTTTGAAAAAGGCTGTGTTTTCACATGCATAATATGTACTTCATTTCACTTGTTAGTTTGAATGTAAAGCAATACCCATAGCTGATACTCCCAAGTTATGATATAAACGGCAATACGCAGAATAGATTAGAACTAGGACCAGTGATGTTTCAAACTCACTGTGGTTGCTTTTAGATATGAGATATTTTAGATTGAAAATTATATTCTGCCTGAATGCTAAGTACTCAGACTAGTGGGATCTGCAAAACGGTGCTATAAACCTCAACAGTGTTCCTGTCACTTCCTCTGTTAAAAGAAGAAGAAGAAAAAAAAAAAAGTCAGTAAGTAAGAAATTCCTACCTTGTTTCCAGCAGCAACTGCTACAAAATTCAGTTCCTAACAATATTACTCAGTCTCTCTGCTGTAGTCTTAGTCAAACCCAGATGTTTTGGCCCACAGAATTTAGATATGAATGTTGTTCTGTTGAAAAGAAAGGCCAGGATGTGCTGGAGCTAGAGAAAAGGAAATCCTGGTCATTGTTTTCAAAACCTGCTTGTGTGAGTTTGACCACAAATATTGCATATGATTTAACCTAGTGATATATTGTCAATATATCCCTTAAATTGAAGGAATCACAATGTTTTCTTTTGAGAAGCACTGCACTGCAGTGGCATGAGAATAAACACTCATGGATGATGATTTGCAGGTGTTATTATTAAATGGATCTGTTCTAAGGTTGACTCTTTTTATTTGTGCCATACACTTCTAAATTAACTTAGCTTCATAATACCTCTTTCTGTTAATATTATACTCATATAAACACTGCCTTCTGAAAGTTCTTCTCTTAGAATGGTGTCAAAATAAACCAGACCCTACTGATCGCTGTGATACTGAGCAATTAACACATACCTTATTTAGGTTTCCAGGCCTCCCCCTCTGCTTTGTTTAAAGGTAACAGGCATGAATGATAAGCATGGGATCTGTTTTGTGGTGACAATTTCAGCAGTGTGAGATATTATCTGTTAAGAACATACTAAGCTTACCAAATCTGTTATAGTTAAGCCTGTTCATAGAATCATGGAATCATAGAATGGTTAGATTTGGAAGGGATCTCAAAGATTATGCAGTTCCAACCCCCCTGCCATGGGCAGGGACAACTTCCACTAGAGCTGATTGCTCAAAGCCCCATCCAGCCTGGCTTTGAACAACTTCAGGGATGGGGCATCCACAACTTCTCTGGGCAACCTGTTCCAGTGCCTCACTACTCTCACAGGAAAGAATTTCTTTCTAATATCCAATCTAAATCTCCCTTCTTCCAGTTTAAAACCATTACCCCTTGTCCTATCACTACACTTCCTGACAAAGAGTCCCTCTCGTGCTCTCCTGTAGCTCCCTTCAGATACTGGAAGGCTGCTATAAGGTCTTCCCGGAGCCTTCTCTTCTCCAGGTTGTACAGCCCCAGGTCCCTCAGCCTGTCCTCATAGCAGAGGTGCTCCATCCCTCTGATCATCTTCGTGACCCTCCGCTGGACGCATTCCAACAGTTCCATGTCCTTTCTATGTTGAGGACTCCAGAGCTGGACACAGGACTCCAGGTGGGGTCTCACGAGTGCAGAGTAGAGGGTGAGAATCACCTCCCGTGACCTGCTGGTCACACTTCTTTTCATGCAGCCCAGAATACAGTTGGCTTTCTGGGCTGCCAGAGCACACTGCCGGCTCCTGTTGTCTTCTAGAGTTCAGTAATCACATGCGAGATTTTGTATTTGTAACTGTAGAAGTCAGAACACCCAGTGGCAGATTTAAATGAGGCGTAAAGGATCTAATGGTCACTCGCCAAGAAGACTAGCTCCGGTGGAGGTAAATCCACACTGAGGGGGAAATTGTGGCCAAAAAAAACCTCTTTAGAGAGCTTTTTGAAGCCGGGCAAAGCGGCAAGTCCGTATGGGACCAGCAGGTCAGGGGAGGTTATCCTGCCCCTCTGCCCTGGTGAGGCCCCATCTGGAGTAATGTGTTATTAACAACAGTTGTTATTTAATCCAGTTGATGTTTGGTTTTTTTTTGCTTTAACATAAACAATTTGGGGAAAACCTTCTCCCAGGTAGTTTTGTGTAGTTTGATTCACTCCTGCCGTTTACATTTGCATTCCTGTCTTTCCAAGTGCTGTTATCCAGGCCATTTGTCAACAGTGGACCATGGGAGCATTCTCACACTATGCAGTTGAAAAGAAATGTTTACAGCAAGTGTTTTAAAAGCGTTTGGTTAGTTTTCCACTTTGGGCAGATGGAAACATTGGTGTTGAAAATGTGAGTTCAGATCTTAAAAGATAAAATGAATGCTTTGGAAATTTTTACCCCATCATGGTTTTGTCACACGCTTGCCTGTGCTCAGCTGTCTGTTGGCATGGTTCTTCTTTCTGCCCTTACCAGCAGAACTGTATTGAAAAATCAAGGATATATGTAAGTGCTCTGTGTGTCCTTGGTAATAGATACATACATACGGCTCCTGTACTAACCAATTACAGTAACTCTTCCAATTTGGTCTTTATTTTTTCATGTATATTTTGCAGTGTGCTAGGGCGCTTCAAGTCCTGCATTATGTTTATATAATAAGCTGTTGATAAGATGAATTATGCTGCATTCTTTGGCTTATATGAATTAATTAACATTGTATTTTCCACTGGAAAGGACATTTGCTGTCTAGTGTGTTTACCATATCTGCTTTGCAGTGATACTTAGTAAAAGCTTTGAAATGGAATCCTACCTGTGTGTTCAGACATATATTATGGTGATATCAAAATCTTTTTTCACCTTTTAGTAGGATCACTCTTAAATCATCTTCTGCTTAACAAAGGATATTTAAATGCTTGGTCAAGTTAACTTTGCACTTTCTCCTGCTTTAGAAGTTTATTTATTTGTAAAAGTTAAATGGTAAATAGGACAGAGCAAGTAGAACTCAAGAGTGTTGCTTTCTTCCTCTCTTACCTGCAGTGGGCACATTAAAGGATATATAGAGGTGAATAGAGAATCCGTTTCTGTATTTTATGGATTTTATCTCCAGGCCTTCAGTGTATTACCTAGAAGGAATTTTGGTATTATTTGCAGTGTCAGTAGTCTGTAGGAGTGAACAAACTTCTCATGTTTAGCACAAGGCTGGGTGCATTCAACACTCATGACAAGGTTATAGCTAGAAAATATTACAGCTCATCTCATGGGCTTCCTGAGAGTCATTTGCAGTGTTTCAGTTGAAGACTGAAAAATTTTGTCTGCAAAAACACAGGCTTCAAATTCATGTAGAGAGCAAAACAAAGTCACGGTCTTTACAACCCAGAACAATGATCTTTTCTTCTCTCTGCAGTCAAAGAAGCAGAAAATAAGAGGAATACATTTGTATTGCAAAAGCTGTTAAGTACCCTGGGACTATAGAAAACTGCTCTCTCCAGTTCTGTCAGAAGTGAGAATAATGAACCTTGCTACAACAAGGTAAGTACTTTTTTTCTTTTCCTTTGTGGCTGACATTTTGCAATAGCGTGTATATCACTAATAGAGACTTGATTATGGTACCAAAGAAGATTCATGCTTTCTAGCAGGAATGGTAATTTTCTGGTTTCTGGAGGCTTCCAAGGTATTTTTCAGACACTAGTATTGCCATGTGTTTCTTGTTTGACTTCAGTTAATGTGACTGATAGTGTTGTACTTTTGAATTTTACAGTATTTTCTTTGCCTTTTTCTATTGTAAACTCTTATGCACGTACAAGAGGTGATTTGGATTCTGATCTTATTTTAGTATATTTTTAGTATATATTTTAGTATAATGTACAAAAAAATCCATGAGGAAAAGAATGATTTTCTTTAGACTTTAGACTAACTTTTCTTTAGACCGTTGTATAGAGCAAATCTGACTCGATCAAAGGCCTTCACCATCAACTTCCAGAAAATTCAGTGTAAGGGGTCTCTGTGCATCACTGCCCAACACTAGGCTCTTTATAAAGTCTTTATCTCTGTAAAATAGCTAATCTTTAACAAGTAAGCCGGTTAGAGTTCACAGAGTTACATACACAACTGTAGCAAGAGTTACAGTAGATATTAAAAGGCAATGTACGTATATCTACAATGATATCTTTGGCAAATTTTCTTCCTTTAAAAAAATGGGATCAATGACAGCTAATTATTAGTGACACAAAAGTTTCCGTGATCTAAAACGAATCAAAAATATTGCTTCATAAATTATGGAGTAAATATTGTAAATAATAATTCAAACAGGACAGATAACTGAGGAAAGCATTGTTTATGCATTGAATGGGCCAAACAGATGTTACACACTTTTCAGTAGCACATATGCACTAGAGATCTAGTATTGTGTTTTGTATGCCTCAAGTTCTTGGGTAGAATTCCCACAACGGTATTATACACAATGAAAGCAACATTACACTTTGCATTAGGAGCCTTACTAAGTGTTTTCTGGATCTACCAATTCATTAGTAAATCATCTATAGATTTATGCCACAGGATAGATTGAGTCTACCATTTTACCAATCCAATGAATGGCTAGGATTGGGCTGATCTTCAAGAAGACAATAAGGATTGAGATGACAGTGAAGGAGATACAGATGGCATAAACAGAAAGAACTCTGCATTAGGGGAGATATGGCCCTACATAAATAGCAAACAGATAGAGAAAATATCTTCTAAATTTGTTTAGCAAAGGAGGGGGCAGGGATAGAAGTATTTTGGAATATAAACATTGATACCTTCATCTCC
The DNA here is from genome assembly GCA_013398155.1 of Pedionomus torquatus. NCBI lineage: Eukaryota > Metazoa > Chordata > Aves > Charadriiformes > Pedionomidae > Pedionomus > Pedionomus torquatus. Next base: position 1,072,550 of record VZRU01020239.1, on the reverse strand, counting down.
CTCTGTCACAAAATACCTCTGACACCCTCTTGGTGTTGCACTTACATTAAAGTTGGCATTCCCTAACATTTTGCTTTTGCTTTTACTTTATAACAAAAATGTACTTTTAAATGGGATATCTTTGCTATTTGATTTCTCATTTGTTTAAAGCAGCAACCTTGCTTTGTGTATTTTTTTTTCATTTGACAGTCTTAGTACATCAAACTTACAGTTTAATTTGTAGACACAGTAGACGTTTAAACAGCTCTTTAGGAAACATATAACATAAGCTTATCAAGTATTATATATATGGTGCTAATCTTTATGCTATTATACTCTTAATTATATTTTTCCATGCATTTGTTTTGTTTTGGTTTGTGGTTTTTTAGGGTGTTGGTTTTTTTATTCCTTTAGCAATCCATGTTGTCGATGAATTCTTAATGTGTTTTAATGCAGTCAAGGCTCACGTTAGCACAGAAAGCTGTGATGGTAATAGGCTTTCTCTATTCAAGACTTGAAATCTGTCTCACTTTATCTTCCTCCTTTCCTACAAAAATAAAAAGAGTTAGCTCTTTGAAAACTAAGTTTATGGTGCTCTGCATTGTATACAGTAGAAAATGCTAAGAAATCAGCATATCCTATATTTAATATCTCGAGACAATCTACAAACACTAAGTTATTAGGGCAAGAAGGAATGCTGAAATGCAGATTGTATAGTTGCTGAGATTTCAAAAGCAGCGTGGAACAGGTATGTGGTTTCACTCGGATGTTTTTGTGCCAGCTTTGTGGTGACAAAGGAATAGAAAGGTAACTGATGAAGGGAAGTAATAGTGTGTGGTGAGGAGCTGGTAGGAAAGGAGAGTGTTGACAAGGAAGATGGCCAGAATGATGGAACTTCAGGTGTTTTCTGACTGGCAGGTTGTTGAGTCATTATTTCTAGCAGAATTCAAGTAGCTCAGAAGATGGTCTAACAATTGTGTCCCCAGGTTTGGTGAAGGACAGTTTTAGTATTCATTTACATATTCATTAATTAAATTGTGGCAGATCCAAGGAGATACGCTGTTATTTCTCAATTATATTTGTTTATTTTTCCAGAATTATTTAGAACCAGTTTGCTTTTGCTACCACACATGCAGTAATCAATTGACTTACTGGTGTTCTTTTTACTGAAAACCATTAAAAGACAGTAGCATGTGACAAAATCATTCAGTTTAGTTTGAGGTTATCACTTCTGGCCCTGCAGAAAAACAATTTGCTGAAACTTGGACAGGGCAATATTCCATTACCATTTTTTTTTTAAGTTATTTTCCTAAGCCTCTGTTTAGAATGAATAATGAAGGCTCCAAAAACATTTAAATGTTATATTTTATTTTCATGTTTTGAAGTGTATTTTTGTGTTCTTTACTTTTGCTATTACATATTAACAATGCCATGTATACACAGGGGTTTTTTTATTGCATTAAGAATTCTGAAGTTTTCAGTCTTCACTCAGAGCTTGAGTGAAAATGCATTTTCAAATCTCACTTCCTCGGTGAAACAGGCTTTTTTGCCCTTTGGACACTTCTAATTATGCTCCTCTCCAGTGCTGTATTATGCAGAGTGGTTCTTGATTATACAGTTGGAAACAGTGCTTAATTTGTATTACAGAGATCTGTGAATATGTCACTTTCGGCCCCTGTAACTACTGAAATGAAAAAACTCCATTCTTCATGTTTGTGAACCTCACATTCCTTTATCAAGAAACCCCATCATCTTTTTCTCCCATGACCACGTGTTAACTTTCTTTGTTTTTTTAATTTTTTTTTTCTCCACACACTTTTTCTGTACTTTCTGATCTTACTATAGCTATGGCAGTTTGCTAAACTGTAAACAAATCTCGTACAGGTGATTTTTATTTAGTAGCCACTGAAATTCAAGGCCAGTCCAAAGGCAATGTCAGATGAGAGCAATATATTCAAGGCAAAAACTGAATTATCACAACTGGACACATGGCCCATTTGCAGACCTTGCCACTCTTCTCTTCCCTGTTTTTTATTGCTCTGGATATGGGGGACATATATTGGATGATGGTGTTTATGCAAAAGCATCACGTCCAAGTTCAGGATGGAGTCTGAATTTCAACTCTGAATACACAAATTACCGAATAGACAATCATAAAATGCCAGGTTGCTCTCCTTTAAATAAAGCCCTCCAAAACATTCAAATAGAAATAAAAAGGGTTAAAACTAAAATGAAAAGTATAAAAGAATTCAGCACTCACCATATTAATTCACAAGGAACATGCTGGTTTTCTATAAGTCATAATTACAGTCAAGCAGTGGTAAATGCATAACCTTGTTTCATACAGTCATGCCTTTAACAAGGTTATTCCTCTCCCTTATGTTTATTTAACAGAACCTATTGTGTTCCTATGTACAATTTGATGCAAAAACAATATATTCTTTAATGGCTTTTGAAGACAATTTCTTCAACAGGTATTCACAGAAATACTCATGGAACTGATATATTTGCATTTCAATATACCCTTGTTTAACTGGTTTCTATGATCAAGATCAGGTTGACTGTCCCTCAATCTTTTTCTCTCTGGAACTGCTATTTTTTTATTCCTTCTTTGGAGTAATTTTTCTGCTTTTCACCACTTGAACATAGTCATGGACTGACCCATGGTTGTGTAATCATTATTTTACTTATTTTATGAGGCAAGTGGTGTTACTATGAAACAATCAGTGTAAGGGTCTAAAGGGACTTTCTTCTTTTTAAACACATTTTGATTCAGAAAAGCAGAAAAGTTGGCATTTTCACAAAGGTGTTGGAATGCTTTACTATTTCTTGAGAAACACACACACATATTACACACCGCAATATAAGTAGTAGCAGCTGTCTCACAGTGTTTGCACTAGTAAAACAATTCAGATCCTTGAAATATGTATTCCAAAGGGAGTTAGAGCAGATTCTAATCTTTTACCAGGAAAACCAATCCACAGCTTCTGAGAGATGCCTGGTGAATAAAGGGATTGACCATGCTCTTGAGGTAGGAAAAGGAACGAGCATGGGACAGCACAGCCTTTGCAAGAAAACTAAGAGAAAACTAAAACTAAATGTATAAATAGATGTGTGACCCCTGAAGCAATCAGTCATTTCAGTTGTGACTCATGTTCATGGCTCTTCAAAATCTATGCTTGGTAACAAAAAACCCAAACCTAAAGAACTCTTCCTCACTTCCAAGAAATTCTTCTACTTTGTGCCCTTTTTTTTTTTCTTTTTCCTAATTTTTTCTTAGGCTTTTAATGTTTTTGTGTTTTAATGTGGTCTGTTTAGATTATTAAATTATTTACTTTATATATATAAAGAAAAACAAGGGCAGACTGAATGATTTCTGTAAGTAGCTTGTAATCACACCTAGTTTATGTAACTCCTTTCAAGTTTTAAGGAGTTGTAAAGGAACAGTTGATATCTTCTCCTTGGATATTAAAAAATATTTTCCTCCTTTAAAACTCTTTTATTACTATTAAAGTTACATAGAATCTATGCATCTCAATGTATACCATTCCTCCTTTCCCAGTGCTTCACGCTCTGATGTTCTGGTCTGTCCATTCTCTACAACTGCTGTCCTAGGAAATCTAGGATTTCCTGCATAGTCTTTTTACTAAATACTTCTCTTGTGCTAAGCATACCTATTTCCTCACTCTTATCACTAAAGGAGCAGGAAAGCATAGCTTCTCCCAGAACTAGCACAGAGGAGATGAAATGTCAACATCACATTAAAATAGTGATAATATCTTTTTGTTGTGGCAGAGGGTTTACAGACCAATGTCTTTATTTTGCCCTCTTCTTTCAGAACACTTAGAAAGAGCAGTTCTTGCCTGCAGGCTCTGCTCTTGTAATTGGCCCTGGCACAAACTGCAACTAGGGAACAGAAGTGTCCTTCGTGTTCTCCTCTGAGCTTTGTTTTTCTGCTCCCTGTTTATCCCAGTACCAAGCAGCCTGTTTAGCTATTTCTGGCAGCAGGTGTCTTAACCCGGCACTCTGTAAGTAAGCATGGGCAGTGCCCCACTGGGAAGGCAAGGATTTCTCATTTCATGCCCCGTTTATATTATGTGTCGCTGAACCTACAAAGTAGAAGCTGATATCTAAAAAAGAAAAGAAAAAAAAAGTTAGTGAGCATAAGAACATTTATTTAATTATTTTAGATTCTCAGCAAGGAAATACATGAGAAAGTGTTTGTTTCTGTATAGAACTTCTGAGAAGAGAACCAAAGCATGAAAGTTACAGGTTGTAGCCTGTGATGAAGATAACTGTATTTCTCAGATGAAAGTATCATCAATGTTCACTTCAGCACTTATGTAATGAAGTCTTACTTGTATCACCAAGTAAGAATTTTTGCATTATTTTTAGCTGAGCTGAAGGTTGGCACTGCTGCCATCAGTGGGAACTCTAATGATGACTTGATTGGAAACAAGATTCTCCTTCCCCACGTTGCATCCTGTCATGTGTGCAGGCAGATCACATCCCATGTGCAGACAGCAGCACATTTTCTCTGGCAGCAGGGGATTGCCTCTATTCTGCTCCAGGGCAGCAACAATTTGCAGATTAAAATGCCCAAATGTTGCACTTGTACCTTATCAGTTATAGGAAGATTAGCATACCCAGCCTGAAGCCAGTGAAATTTTTGAGCTGTTGTGTGAGTTAGTGTGAGTTGTGTGATGTATAGCAAAGCATAGACCAGTTGGTTTGAGCTCTATCACATATCATAAATATATCATAATTATTCCCCCTTTTTTAATGGTGATTTTTTCTGAAAACAATTAAGTAGAAATAAGCAGAGGCTATGACTCAAGATTTCCCTTTTAGATAGAACTCTCTAACCACTATCACGGCTTCATTAACCCTCCTGGCCTCCTTAATTTTACATCCTTGGACCTTGTCTTCTGTTTGTGTTTTATAAAAGCAGAGGCAGAAATTTACTTTCAGAAGAGGACTCTAGGCTGTGATTCTGTGTTGAAAGATGCAACCTTCTTGCAACCCTTGGCTAGGCTTTATCAGTGGGTTCACCGGAGAATTTTCAGCAAAACAAGTAAGAAACAGGTCAAGCTGTTTTACGAGATACAGATCACCACCTCTCTGAGGCACTGACCCATTCAATTTTTAAAACAAGTGGCTATGCTCTCTATGGAACTGTGACTCAGTGGTAATGCAGGAAGAAACCACTGCTGAAATGTCATGCCTCTCATCCATAATGAAGTACAAATGTGCTATTCAATTTTAGATATGTAAATTAGTAGGGAAGTTTACCTACTTAGAGTAGGCAAGGAAGGCAAGACAAAACTAGTTAAGTAGGAAAGTTTCCCATTTAAATTAAAGTCCAGTTTCAGAGAGAGTGAAGAAGTGACTACCGTGGATTTAAGTCTTCTACTTCCAGTTATTGTAAACCTGTATTTTTTTTCCAGTATTGAGTGTGCTAAGGGAAAATATAACCTAGTATCTTTCAGATACTCATTAAAAGCAGCAATCACTTTTTTAACCTTTGACAGTTAACACTGTGGAATTTCATCTCAGATACAAACTTTAGAACAATAAAGGTTAATAAAACCTTATTGTCGAGACTATTGTTTTCTGTGATGAAATCATTGGAACTTGAAAATTGAGTTCTACAACTAGAGGAAAGTAAGGGAGGGGGGAAAACATTACGTCTGGATGAAATGTAATTCTGTGGCAAGAGGAATTCTAAAGTCATACCCAGTTGAGCTGTCCTACTCCATTTATTGATTTATTAAGCAAAATAGTTAACCAGGACATGCCTATGGAACATTTAATTTTTACAGATATTCGCTGACATGAAAAAGCACTCATTATGCTCAGCTCTCAAAAGCCAATTTTATGCTACAAGGCAAACAAAGACTTTGAGTATGAGGAGTATCTCAGTATTTGGTTTTAATATATCTATCTGAATAGCTCAGAACTTTTGGGTTTTTGGGTGTGTATATGTAAATATACATGCAAATATACACACCAGTATTAATAACTTGTAATTTTTGTCTTGTATAATGCAAAACTTATTTGCCCACAAAACTGCTAATTTTGGGAAAGCTGAAAAACCTACCTTTAAGTAGAGGTTTGAATGAGATGTGCAATAGCAGGGTCATACTCAGCCTATTGACATTGGCAAGACTGCTCCACCCTTAAATTTGAAGAGAGATTACATAGATTTACAATTTCTGAACAAGAATACATTGTGACTGTATTAATGTCAGAGCTGTGCTGTGATGCTGATTTCTGTCAGACTGTACAGAGGGCAAGCAAGCATGACAGTCCGAACCATCAGATTAGATACCTACTTTAGTGTTTCCATAGAGAAATGAAATATGTTTACACATAAGCTAGAGCTCTTGAGATGGTGAGTTGGTTTCAAAATAGTAATCTCATGGATTGCTTATATTTATGGTATATTCCATGTAGACAAACATGGCATGTACCCCTACATGTCTTTTTGATGATAGCTTAAGACTGGAAAGTGGGGGTTTTGATTGATGAGATATCATTGCTGCTACTGACAGCAAAGGTTATCTTTTCCTATAAATGCAGGATGGTTTTTGATAAATTTATTTGCAAACACAGAGGAAATGCATGCAGCTGTGCTTGAGACTTCTACGCAGGGAGTATTCCACTTTCATCTTTCCCTGTATTTTTAGCCATTCTTTTCAAGTTTTTCAGTTTCCTTAATTTCTTTTTTGGTTTGTGGTTTTTTTGTGTGCCCCCATCCCCCCCCCCTTTATTCAAGTACTGTTTTCATTTTTTGTGTTACTGCAAGCCTGCTAATCAGGAAGAATATGTAAATAAGACACCATTAATATTCAGACACATTCAATGAGTTAAATTAACCTATTTTGTTTGTAAGATGAAATTTATTATCTTTTAGTAACAGTTAAAATTAAGGGTAGGTAATTAAGACTTTCCTGTAGGCTCAGATACTGATTTTAGTAAAACAATCATGAATATAGGATAACTGTATTTCCCCTGAGTGAAGAAGGCTAGAGTTAAAAAAGCAGACAACCTGAAGATGATTACTGCGCTGCTGCAGTTTGTTTTTCAATTTTTAATTAAAATATTTAATATGATGGTTAATCTACAAATCAGTCAATGGTGCACCACAGCTGAAATTTATTTCCCTATTTTAAGTCCATCTTAAAAGGTAGAGAGAATTTTTGCTCTGTTAAAGCAAACAATTGACAATTGTAGTAAATCCGCTCTTTTCGATACTCTATAGCAATTAGGAATAAAACAAGGTTCCTGCTGAGAGCTCATTATCAGAAATTGTTTCCTACAAGAAAAGAATGTTCTCTTTTTTTTAAAGCCTTTTAAAAATTTTCCTTTTTGTCCCATTTGCACCCTTTTTATCCTTTTCTTTCCTTCTTTTTTTTTTTTTTTCTTTTTCTGTTAGATCTGTCTGTTTGGTTTTTTTCTCAAAGGGATCCCCAGGTCCTTAAGATGGAAGTTAAAAGAGCTGTGAAATTATGTTGCACTTTCTGTATTAGAGGAGGTAGGACTCACGCGCACCTTGCAGTTAAATGTAAACGGTGTCATGACCATGATAATATGACCTACCTTTGATACTGGGTCCATACTCTTTCTATGATGATTTTCTATGGCCCCGTGAGGACACATTACCAAATTCTGCTTTTGGAACATATCAGTATATGAAGGAAAACCAAACCCCTGGGGAATATCTCAAGGAATAATGGAAGTATTATCTCTGTAGAATTATATGACAACAAATTCAGGAGGAAGGTGATGTTCCAGCTCCATAGGAGCCTGCATACAGCAACAGGAAGCTAAACCATCTCCTAGTAGTTCTCTGTAATTGCCACTGAAAGTACAGTGGCAAAAAGCTGTTTTCTTTGATAAATACTATCTGTTTTTCTCACACACATTCACTTACACTAACACATACATCTAGAAAGAGCAAGCAAGCAATTCTAGATTTTATCCATTTATCTTTCACTAGTGAATTTACTGAGAACAATGGCAAAGTGTTAGGGTCCTGAATTTTCATTTCACTGCTTATTAGCGATCTACCACAAACTCTGCACCCAGGTTTGATAAAGACACAAAGGACTTATGATACCTACTATGAGACAATTGCAGCCTGCACGTATCAGATAAGGAAACCTCAGCACTGTTCTTTAAAATGTGAGTGCATTTTTAGCAAAGCCATCTCAAATAATAAATGATAAAATTCAAAGTAATAGCTATGTACAATATCTATAGTAAGAAAAGTGTAGAATTTGTCCTTTACCGACTTTTAAAATTATATTAATATAATGATTTTACCAAAAATTATAGTTCAAATTTCTGAAAGGAAGTGTCATTGAAAGCATACAGGAAGACTTGATTTGCAGAAACCTTCAGAAAATGATATTACATCTTGGTGTGCACTCCAAAAATGGAGTGCACACTCCAAAATCACAAGGCAATCTACCAGTTTTCCCTGAGTAGGCACATTCACTTTTGGTTATATTCAAAAATAAGGTCAAAGAAGCTTTCTTTGACAAATCTTTGCATATCTAATAGAGATAATAAAAGCTGATGTTTATTTTGTCCTGATAGTCATTGAAAGGTGCTTTTTTCTTAAAATAAATAAGATGTATTCTTAAGATGGCAACAATGCAGACAGCTGCTACAGGGAATACAGGTAAAATTAGTGTTAAAATCTATATGTCTCAACAGTGCGCAAGCGCCGTGGTATCATTTAATATCCCTTATTATGAGTCAGACCAGTTAGGTAAATATTCTGTACTTCAACGTTCATTAGCCTGACAGTTGCAAATGAAGTGTTTACAGTTTATGCACTGTTTAATCCAAGGGCTGTGAAGATGTAGGAGAATGTGAGAATGTGAAGATCTTTGTGCCTCTAAATATGTGGAACTTGAAAAATGGGATTTTAGGAATATTCTTCCTGTAATAACACAGGTTGACACATCTTTTTTTTTTTTTTTCCCCTTTTTTTTTTTTTTTTTTTTTTTTTTTTTTTCCTCTGCAGTGAATGAAGTTATCTGCTTTGTGGACATTTAATTGACTTTTTTATTTCTTTTGTACAAGACAAATACATTCCTGGAAGAATGTGCAAGCTCTCACTTACAAATTATTTTCATGAGAAATGAAGTATCTTGCTTTCTTTTAGTGGTGAAATCTGACATTTTGAATCCTAACAGAGCAAAAGAGCAAGTTTTGAAAAAATGGGCCCAGTGTTTAAGGAATTGTATTGGGATTTGAAGTGTCCACATGTCCCTTCTGAATTCAGTCACACTTGATCACATTCTGTGATTATGGGAAAAAGACACTTCAGTCTCTTTGAGACAAAAAGGCAGGAGTATTTTGATTTCATTACTTCACTGAGTCAAGCCGTTACTGTGTTTCATCTGAATTTCTCACTGACTAAATAAGGGGTGCAGTAGTTCCTGTCTTCTGTGCAGGGTGGTCAGTTCAGTAATGGTCACTGGATTGTCTAAGCGATTTTGTTGTTTTAAGAAAAGCTAAAGTCATTACATACAAGAGCCAGGAAATAAAAAGATATTGTTCAAGGTCATTGACATCACGAAGGTCAGCATATTGCTGTCTGTCAGACACGCCAAGTATAGTATTTTGACAGAGCAGGTTGACCTTGACAACATCTCTGAATGGGTTTTTGCCAGAGAGTTCATAAAAGACAAAAGGTGGGGACAGATGTCAGAAGCATATAGATTTTCCTGAGAAAGGAAGAAGAAATGCAAAAAGAAATGAGGATTACATGAGAACAGGTGATCAAAAAATTAGAATGTCTGCAGGCTGACAGCCACAGGAACAGATGGCAACAGAATTCAGACTGAAGTAGAGAGGAAATACAGAAAAAGTGCAGACGGTCTTAGGGTATAGTGCACATATGATCTGCTGTACTATACATATGTAGGTGTGAATACAGAAATGAAAGGCAAAACCAAACTCTATATTGTGAATAAACCCGTGGATTTAAATGTCATAGAACTCTATAATGCTTAAGTTAACTGGTCCAATTCTTACTTGTTTTTCATATTTTAAAGTGGAGCTACAGCTTTACTATACTGATTTGGTCCAGAACAAATTACTTTCAAAAGGGAGAACAATAGAGCGATGAAAAATTCAACACAGTGTCATCATGAGTGAGATTTGCATAATTAGAATTTTGTACAGCATCTAGCTCTGTGATCTAAGTTCTCCCGAGCTGAACAGTTGCATTAGAGTGATGAAAAAGAGTAGATGGAAGAAAGGAGGGTTAAATGATGTGACTAAGAAGAATGAGGGATGGAGAGGGTTGCCAGCTCCCTTGTAGTTACAGTTGTGTGGATATGAATCATTCACAGGGTTTCCACTGTTATTCCTATCTTAGTGTGACTGCTATGGAAAGAGAGAGTTGTAATACATAGGCTATCAAAAAGACTTTCACCAACACAATATTCTGGTTCTTCATGAGAAATTCTCCGAGCCCAGCTAAAGCTAGACCAGCAGAAGTTCTGTGATATCAGAAAGCCCTCCAGAGCTCAGTGTCTAACTGCCTCTGAATGTGTAGGCATAGCAGGATGAGGATAATAGGCTCTTCCTGGTATTATAAAGGCATTTGGAGGTTACATTCATTAAAATCTGGAAGGTAGGGGGGATAATCTGCTATGTGAGCACTTTTCTCAGACAAGTTGTTACAACCTGAAAATTAGAAGAGAAACTCTTAATCCTCTGATTTCTTGTGGCCTATTTGAGTCAGATTGCAGGTCTCAGTTACAGTACAAGAGCACAGTATTAAAAAAACATGTAATAATTAGCAGGCTTGTTTCTCACTTAAAAAGAAAAAAAAAATATACTTTTTCTTTTCTGCTAGAGGGTTACTAAACTAGAATTCTATCAGCAAATTTACTTTCATTACTCCAGTACAAAAATGTCCCTGTGTTAGCTGGTCTTATGTGTGTTGTGCCCTGCTCTCATCATCCTCCCCTGAATTTTTGTTTCTGTTAGCACGCTATGACTAACGCTATGTAGGTGAATGGTATTTCAGCCAGTTGTTCTCAACATCAGCACACAGATATTTTATATTGCTACAGAAAATGGGTTTGTTGTCCCCTTCAACACAGGCTAAAACTATCCATTTAAAACTTTGCATTTCAGTGTTAAAACGGTTTTCATGAAGGTTCCATATATTCTTTACCTAGGGCAGGACGGAAGACAAACACATCCTGAGTACAATGTTTTCTTGTATTATTGCAGTGTGGTGTGACAAGTGTGCTATTGTTACATGAATGTTTTGTGTATATTTTGGATATAATAGAGCTAACAACAAACATAGGGAATGAGAAAAGTTTTAGTTATTGTGAGGTGTCTTCTGTGATTTGCAATTCTGAAGCAGTGTTTTGTGATATTATTGTTACAAGGATCATCTCTAAGTTCAGGAAACTTCTATAGCAACGGATACATTATGTTTATTTCATGTTACAATTAAATTTGTCTATCTGATTATAGAATTTATTGTGCTTGTATAAAGAAGTATAAAGTATAAGAACAGCTGTATAAAGAAGTAGCATAGCATCATTTGGTCTACAGAAATGTACTTTTTACTTAAAAAGCCTTACTTTCGTCTGCTATTTTATCTTCTTATTATTTTAACAATAATTGAATGGATGAAAATGGAGGTTTTTGTTATAATTATTAAATATTTTCCTACCTACAGAGGGGCAAGACAAGCTGCTTCTAATAATGAAAATCAAGATACACACTGTCACATATCAGCTATAGCAAATATTTACAATACGAGATAGACAGTAAGCTTTTGTTCCTTTAGTAAGGCAAGCTACATTGAATGCATCAAATTGCTGCAATTCTGTGCTTTGGTGTGAGTGTGATAAGTGGTGGAAGTTGCAGAGCCAGGCTGTTCAACATTGTAGTCAAATAGTACAATAAATACAAAGGAACATAATTTACATCTAACATTTTTCAGGATAAACTTGGGAAATACAATTCTCACTGCTAGGGAATGGTGAGTTCATAAAGAGATTTTTTTTTAAAGCATCCAGCAGAATATGCATATTATTGTTTCTATAGACTTGACAATGACATTGTTTTGCTGTACAAGTTCCCTTATATCATGGGTTGCTCATTGTATTTTTCATTATCTCAGAATTTTGTTATTGTTCCTTATCAGATGAGGAAAGAGAGACATGTTATTTTAGAGCAGGTCTTTCAGGGAAAAGGAAAGTGACGGAAATGACTTCTTATACATGGAGTAGAATAGCCCTCCTCAGCCTTTCTCGAAAATTTACAGTCCACTTTCTAAAGATATCTTTAAAGAAGCTGGAGAATAAAAAGGGGATTTCCAGGGGCACTTTGAAAGGCATACAAGCTTCTATTCTGTATTGTATTGTTCAGCGTCACTGCTCTGATTTCTGCTATCTGGCACTCTGAATTATGATTGCCACCCAAACTTCTTTTTAACAAAGAATGCCTATAGTCATACCTGCCAATATAAAATGCTTCTCACTAATGGCCCAATCCAATAAAATATCCTCTCCAGCTGGTTGCTGACTTTCCAGATAAAGAAATCTCTACCTTTAGCCTCCTATAAGTTATGGTGTCAGTCTGCTGCCTGTATCCCCTACTGTCTAGGGTTTTTTTAAGCTTATTTTGCCAATTGCTCTGTAACCCAGTTCTGTAAAATTAATAGGTTAAACATTCTTAAAAGCTAACTTTTTTCCCTTATCTTATTTGTTAAACATAATCTGTATTATATTGTAAAATTATGATGGGGAGAAATCAGATGAGCAGTGGTGAGTGGGCAGCAGCCTTCAGGAGATGCAAAGGCTAGCAGGAAGAAGAAATTGGTAACACATGAAATCAATTATTTGACTGCATCCTGTCTGTTGTCGGTTATAATTTAGATATCCTCTGCTGTCTGATTCCAGCCCACCTCTGCTCTTGTGGCAGTCATAGCTCTGCTTTCTGGATACATACTCAAGTAGCAGATGATGATTGGGATGGAGATGAAAGGCAAAAGGGGTGGGGGAGTGAGAGGGAGGGGAGAAAGGTCTAAGGGAGAGAATGAATCACACTGGTTCAAGTGAGGATACAGTGAGGGAGGACAAAAAAGGAGGATGAAACAGCATGGAGAGAAACTGCACACAAAGTCTTTAACCTGTAATGAATCAGTCATTCCACACGGTGGAAAATACCAGAAATGTCATTAAGTTGCCATGCAAGTCAACATTTCTTCTAGAGTTCCTGTAGGAGGGGGAAAGGGAAGGTGAGGTGGGTGGGAGGAAGTCCACAGTGATCTAAGAGTAATGTGATTTCACGCAGCTACTGGTGTGTCAACTTACCTTAGACAAATAGTCTCTGAAAGTCTCAGGGAAAGCTACCTAAAGAAATAAAAATCAGATATTGGTTATTTTGGCAAATATCAGAAAAAGAACACATTCTAAAGCTATCTAAACTGTAAATGAGGAATAAAACTCTCAGCGCCCAGCATGCTAATATATAGGCAGTTTAATTGGACCCATATATTATTGCTGGAGATTCCCAGGTGGAAGATGAGTATTGTACCATAAAAGTTCTTAACATCTTGTTTAGGTATTCAAAATTCAATTACCATTAGAAAAATAATGAAAACAAAGTGGAAGGAAAAAAAGTAGTAATTTTTATCTGGTCTCAGCTGCTCTGTGATATTTGTGGAATGTGGTCTGGAAGATGATTGGTTGAATGGCAGCAGCTGTGGGTTTTTTACTGATAATCAGTCCTCTTTTACTTTGTTTTTTTCTCAAAGATGGGAAAAGAAGGGTGATTTTTGTAATGAATATTGCAAACCATTCAGTAAATTACCTTTCTTTGGCCTGATTTTTTGAAAAATACTAACAGTATTTGATAACTAGGAAGAATGGAAGGTTTGACCAAAACTTCCATAGGAATTTGAATACATTGTAATAGCAAGTTTTCATTCCCCATTTTTCTATGACTTTTGAAGGAAATGAAACTAATCATACTCAGCCAACTCCCTAAGAGATAAGCCAATTCCCCAAGGTTATGAGCATTTGGGTTTTCTTTTCTTACATCTACTGGAACTGCCATGTAAGTCATCAACAGTTAAATCAGTATTTGAATACATATTTAGCCTGTCATTTATGAAAGGCGCTCTATTGTATCATGAGAACTAAATTAATACTATTGTTATAATCCATAGCCACTTTTCAAGAATAAAATATCTTGAATAAGTATAAAGAAGGGTAATAGCCTCTTGGGATGTTCTGAGTTATGTTGTGAATGAAACATTGTAATGCAATTCCTGTCTGTTGTATCTCATGGTTTCACGATTTGGTCTCAGTTGATGTGGTAATGTACGCTTTATAGTTAGACACTGGGACATAATATTAAGAAGTATGTTGATGACGGTGAGCTAACAACAAAGCTCTGCTGATCTAGTTCAGGATCTGTCGCTGTTCTAAAATCTGGGGGCATATTTCTACAGGTACTTAGTCTTAAAAGATGTAAAAACATCTCTAGCAATGTTCTCCAAAGCTTATACACATCTAAGTACTTTTGATTTCTCATTGAGAGTTGAGCATGTTTTTATTCTACTTACCAGCTCCGTAAACTGTCAAGCATGCGGATACTTTTAATTATGTAGCCCAAATACTTTTCAGTGACGGATATGCATTGAATTTAAAGAAAAAGAACAAACAGAAAATGAGTGCCTGTACTGGAAAATATATGCAACATGAATTTCAGGGATGTGAAGCATACACAGATTTGTTTGATATCAGTGGCAGCTGAGGTTCCTCAGCATCTCTAAAAATGAAGCAACAGAACAGTTACCATGGAAATGTTATTTTTGTAAGTGCTAACTTAGGTGGAAGACAGGTCAAGATAAAATATTTTTAGAAAAAGAAGTAAGGTACTTTAGCCTGTCTGGAATATTTTCTTTTTAAGTCAGTTTCAGCCCTAGATTAATTCTTTTATGTAGTTTGAGTTGAAAAAATCCCTTTGCATGAATCCCAATTACTCCTTACGTGTTGCCCAGTTAGTTTTCATCCTGGTCTGGAAAAACATCTATTTTAAAAGCAAACGGTACATGACAATTTCTTAATTAAAAAGAAGATAACATGAAATGAACTAAAATGAAATGGAGAAATTTTAATGGAACTATATACACCATAAATGGTGACCCTACAATAATAACTAAAACTTTAGTCTTTATTTGCTTACACTATCAGCTTGGCGATGAATACACAAGTATATTCAGATGAAAAAAATATGATTGCAACAGGAGAGCCTAACTGGGCAGAGACTGAAGGAACCACTGGAAGCTTGTACTGCTATTAATAAAGATGAAGTCTCATTTCTCAAACGCTCTTTGTGCAAACTCACATGTTTGTAAGAGAAGATCACCAAAATCCTTTTCTTTTCCAGCTGACCTCCCTTTCCAGTTGATCAACAAACCTGCCACTTCTTTTCTTTCTCTTCCCTTTTCATTCAGCTTTTTGTTTCTTTCAAGGTTGCATTGTCATGTACAGAAAAAGCCAACTGAATCATGTTAAAGCTCTCCTCTCTCTCATGAAGAGAAAGTGAACATGACCAAATGGAGATATTGCTTGTATTTTAAAGAGCAAAGGCTTTGAGGGATTCTGCTACTCAGATGCAGCCTACATGATGTGGTAGAGAGGTTGCAGCAATAAGTGTTCTCTCTCGATGAATATGTAACTCATGGAAATCTTTTTCTTTTTCTAAGCAAAAAGCTCATAACCAACACAAATGTAGAAAGCATTTTTCTTGAATCATTTAACTTGACAAATAAGATGAATCGGCTGTCACTATGCAGTGACAAAACAGGTTTCCTGTAATAGAGACCATTTGTATGACACAAAATATTTAAATAGTACTTCAGGTAAATAAGTGAGGTAAAATCCTCCTGACCTGAGGATTTTACTCTCTTTGAAAGGGAGGACAAACCAAACCAGGCACAATGAGGGGAGTGAAACTGATAGAAGACACATGGGGTGTATGTCTCTTCCCAAAACAACAGCATGAAACTACCTCTGGAGAGAAGCGCTGTGGCTGCTTCCCAGAACTGAGACTTCCTCTTCCACTACTACCCATGTCTGAAACTGGCAGAGTTCCTGATTTGTATTCTGTTTTGGTGAGGGTGGCATGTTAAGCTCAGTTTGGGCTGATGTTGAATAAATAAGAATACATCAAATGATAAACAACACAAAACAATATTCTAATTAATATTTGTTTTGCAGAGTATGCTGTTTAATTACAACTGGAGGGAAAGACTGCTTTGCAGCTATAAATTGCAGGGATCCCTGGGTTATCCTGGCACTCTAAGATATTCAAAAAATGTTCTTTTGGCTATAAAAATGTTATCAGAATATTTCTGTGGTACTTTGTGCTGTTAAGAGTATTTAAAAACAGAACCGAAAAATCAATGCTATTAGTAAGAAATGGTTGAAATGGGGCTACGGTTAGATTTTTGCAATGTCTCTAGTTAATGCCCAACTAAATTCAGGAGCATAAATTTCAATGTAAGATTTAAGCATATGCAAGAGTAATATCTTCAAATGAAGTACTAAATAACTCAGCTTTACTGAAATACAACAAAAATAATGCTTTTGATGCAAGTTCCGTTGCATTCATGAGATTTTACATAATCTTTTTTTAAAAATTCAGCGTTTCTGTGTGAGTTCCATATAGATCTATAGTCAAAAAGTTGTAAAAGGAAAGTAATCTTCAGATTTTTCTGGACTAGTGTTTCCTTCTCTATCTTTTGCAGCAAGAAGACACACATGCTCCTTAACTTGAGCTGCTTTATTTCTCTGGAACCTCTCTGTCCTTTTACCCACCCTATAAATAAAATAGAAACTGATAGTGAAAACTCATGGAGGAGACTTTCCCAAAACCAACAGCAATGGAGAATTATTTAACAGAATTGAAGCTTACATAGCAAAATGGTTTGGTTTTTGGGTTTATTTTTTGTTTTGGGGTTGGGTTGTTTTTTTTTGGTTGATCATTTTCACATTACAATTTTTTGCTCAGTTTTATTTTTGTTCATTGTCTTTTATGGAATTTTGTGTCTAAATACATTTGGTATTTCTAAGATGTTTTACAAAGTCAGAGTGACCTGATATGAAAGGAAATATACAATGTCTTGCTGTCATTGGCATCTTGTGAAGCTGGAGAAATCTGTATGCAAGGTATCATGAATGGACTGAAGGGGCAGCATATACAAAAAGAGATTAGAGTCTTGTGGCATATTCTTGATTTGAAAAAATGCTTTTAGCAAAGTTCATAAAAATTAAAAAGATTTAATTCATACTTAAACCAAAATGGCATGTTCAGATCCTTCAGTTTCCTATGACTATCCATTGCAAGGCAGAGACTATTGTTATTGCCTGCAGAGCAAGGATGATTAAAACCCTTATCTAAACTGGCCAGGAAGGCAGTTTCTGCAGCACAGGCTCGATACTTGGTCCTGGATAAAGCACAAAGAGGAGACTGCACCTCAGATATTACTATATATATGGAAAAGTCAAATCCTGAACATTTGGAGATGAATTTTATCTCCTAAGGTTTCACAGAATCAATTTTTTGATGTATAATTGTTTTGGTGTTTGGTTTTGGGGGGAGGGATTTCTTTGTATTGTGTGTGGTTTGGTTTTGGTTTGTTTGTGTTTTTTTTT
>VZRU01020239.1:1038012-1054838 GCA_013398155.1 Pedionomus torquatus | reverse complement strand
TTTTTTTTTTTTTTTTTTCTTTTTTTTTTTTTCTTCACACAATCATTTCATTTAGAGAAGCAGCTTTGGAGGTTTTACAGTTCTAGTCTTTCCACACTTAGATTGCTTAACAATGTGGGTTTTTTTTTGTTTTCCTTCCTTCCTCTCATTTATGCACAGAGAACTTGTACAGGAATGTGAAGAAACTCAGTCAGCTTGTCTATAGGCTTATAATTCTCTTTATTCTCTCTCTCCCCTTTGCCACCTCTCCTCCCACCCCTTTTTTTTTTTTTTTTTCCTTCCAGTTAGGGATAACCAAATGAAAAGGAGTTAAAATACTGCTCCCAACGTGCAGGAGTTGGGGTGGGGATGGTCATTCCAGGGAACAGGTACTGTTTGGAACTGTTGCTGAGTGCAGAAGTTGTGAAGTTGCTACTGAAATGCAGACACCGTGTTAGAGAGCATGTTATCTGCAGCTTTGTCATCACTGCCTAATGGGTATTACAGCAAACCAAGAGAGCCATTTAAATCTCCATGGAAGAAGACTGCATCGCATTTGGTGTAAATGTGCATGGGTTAATGAAAGCTTAATTATAGCAAATGAAGAGAACATTTGCAGCCTTCACTGGAGGAAATGAATTAGAAATGACCAGCTAGAGAAGGCTATAAAGAAAACAATCAATAGTATTAAAGTGAGGAAAATGGCTCATTCATACTCTTAAAAGAGCAAAAATGAAAAAAGTTATGTTAGTGCTGGAAATTATCTTCTGGTAAGATGATAGATTCTGTTTTCATTTTTATAACTGACAGGAAGATCTAAAAGTCCCCATTTAGTTTCTAATCTTTGACCTAAAGCTTTCGCTTTAGCAGGTGTACCCGTGATCCGTAGTGATCTAATTTACGTGTTATTAGAATTACAGCACTGTAACATGAGGGTATAAATAATACAAGAAAGAGAACAATTACAACAATTAACCATGGCATGCACCACAGAAAAATCACCCTGCAGCAACTTAGAATTCATTAAAGTAGCAGAGAAATTACTGAGCTCTCAAAACCCAGTGCTGTGCTGCCAGAGAGAAGAAACCCTGATAGAATTAGAAGAACGAGATCAAAAAGAATCTTTGTGGGACCAGAGAGAGAGGCATAAAAAAAAATAAAAGAAAGGCATTGGGCAAGAATAAAGTTAACAGTATGTGGAAAATGTAGTAATATTTTCTTAGACCTGAGTAAGAACATATAGATTCTGAATTGGAGGACTCCTGATGCAAAGGTGAGACTCCATAAGCAAAATGTAATGGAAGATTGTGAATGAGATTTCTGGTGATTTACAATGCAGTAAAAGTATATACTGTCTGAAAAAAAACCACATACAAATAAGAATTACGCATTAATGGAGAGGGAGGTTCCAGCCAAAGCAAGAAGTCTCATAGGCAACCTGTGGTATGTTTCTGTTTTTTTTTTTTTCCTTTGAGTCTGTGCCACTAGACTATCTAGTAAAACAAATCTTAACTGCAGTCAGAGAGGTACCATGCTAATGAATACAGAAAGGGAAATTGCCCACACTGCCTTCACATATTTGATAAGTCTGGGAGCAGGTCAGCACTCACTCAAGGGGGAAAGCCCCCATCTTTTCTATGGTATCAGGAAACTCCCTTGTGGATGATGAATACGGTGAGCACACAGGGTTCAAAAGGTCTAAATTCCCTCAGGACAAGGGAAGCTCCTCAGTGCATGGTTCTTATATCTATTTTAACCATGTCTTAGTAACAGACTGATTAAAAGATTGCTTGTGTCCTTGTTGAGGTTGTGTCCTTTTTTTCCCCCTGCTCTCTTGGTGCTATGCTAGAATTGCACTGAGCCAGGATGGCAGCAGTAAGGCACAGGGAACAGATCAGTGTGTTTGAACAGATGATGGGAAACTGTGTGCAAATGAAGCATGCTCCAAAGACACGGTATCCATTGCAAACAAAACTACTGTTTTGGGACTAGGGTAAGGACAAAACAAAAATTGATTATTACAGTAAGGAGCTGTTCCAGTGAATTCACTATGTGTACTGAATGCAGCTGGTTAATACCCCATGGAAACACAATAAGTCATACATTAGACAACAAGAAAACCATGATGTAAAATAGGTTTGTAAAAGGTGATGTAAAAGGTTTGTAAGCTTTAATGAAGTGAGCTGGACTTTAGTATGTAATAATACCTAAAAATTAGCAGAGCTGATTAGCAGAAGTCAGAGGGGCATCGTTTTAGTGGGGCTTCTCAAGTGTGCTAGAAGGCATATATATATTTAAGTGCTTTTATGGGTTGAGGTGTGACACCAATAAGCTTTATTGTCTCTTCAAATAACGGTATTAAGGTCAGACTGACATAAATTACATAAGAGTCTTTCCCTGATGATGTTTTCGCCCTTGTTTTCTCTATTACATTCTTGGCATCTCATCTCCCTGTGGGCCTTTCCCTAATTTTTCTTTTACTAAGATCACTGGGGCTGACAATTCTTCTTTCACAATCATGGGCTGTTTTTCTAAACTCTTCAAGTCCCAGAGCAACAGCATGACTTGAGAACCTTACTTCCCATTTTCAAAAAATTAATTGAGATTTTAGTTTTAATGATTTCTGAGAGAATTTTGAAATTGTAAGGTAAAAACTCAATAAATGTAAAAACAAAGAAACCTAATTTTAAGCTTGTAAAAATTTTTAAGCCAACATCATGACATTTCTTATTTTTACACATTTCAGGATAAGTAATGTTATTTTCTTTAAATGTTTTCCATGTGGATGGCTCCCCTGAAACAGACCTGTAAGTTTCCTTTGCAGTAGATATGTAAGCAAGTGTGGTCATCTCTAGTGCAAATTAAGTATAGTTCGCATGGGTCTTGTCTGTTTAACAGCTTGTGGATTGTATCATGTGCTGAGATATCTGAGTAATCTTTTGAACACAGATTTTCAGGGCAGAGTATTCAAAGAGAAGTATCTTCCTGTCTTATTTGTGTTAGATTTTGTGAAGTTGTATTCCCAATTTTGGATTTTTCTCAGGGTTGAAGCAGTAAAGAACATCTCTTGACATCTGGTCCTTGCTAGAGAAGCACTATTTTGTATTTGTTGGACTAGTTTTCGTTACATCCTTGTGTAGTAATTCCATTCTTTCAACACTGGCCTTTGGATCTTGGAAGGAAACATTCCTTAATTCCGTGTTCTTAAAAAAAGTAGTGATCTGTAATACGTTTATTTTGTGAGTATATGCTTACACCAGCCTTTACTGGATTTATTACCACTGCAGGGAGAAACCTGTTTGTTAGTGTCACTCAAATTCACCTTGCTTAATAATAATGCACAGTAACTTCGAAGTAAAATTTAGTAGGACTAAGGCTCATCTTCTGTGTAATCCTGGCATAAGATTCACAAACAGATGCCTCGCTTCCTAGTTTCTCTTGTTCAAGATCTCTTAGTCAGTAAAGCTCAAGTTTCAGAATACATATCAATGTATTGTGTGCCAAGCTAGAAGTATTTGTGTTTTTACGGTTACCTTTTGTAGGACAAATGCAGTTGTTTATGATGACTTATTCTGTAAAGTTCTTCGGCAGTTAAATTTAATTTTCCTGCCTTGGTTTGTACTTAGTTAAGTGAAAGTGAATGCCACCAGTAGCTCTGCTTGGTATTACTGGTCTTGAAAACTTAAGGATCATTTCTCTTTTCACTTCATTCAAGTTCCCAATCAGCATCTCCCATACTGTCTTATACAAAGCTGCTAAAATATTTTTATGAGTTGTTATTCAGCATTAACAGCAAACCTCTGAAACTCACTGTGTACAGTTTGATCCAGCGTTTTCTGAAGGACCCGGGCCCAAATGCT
Organism: Pedionomus torquatus; assembly: GCA_013398155.1. Taxonomy (NCBI): domain Eukaryota; kingdom Metazoa; phylum Chordata; class Aves; order Charadriiformes; family Pedionomidae; genus Pedionomus; species Pedionomus torquatus. The sequence continues at coordinate 1,050,999 of VZRU01020239.1, read as the reverse complement.
GGCTTGTTTTTAGCTGTATCAGTACTATAGGTGTCTGATATTTATGCAGCATATTGGTGGCCATATATCATATATTAATATAGACAAAGAGATTGTCATTGAACATACCTCTCCTATGTCACTGGGCCACCTGAGAATACCACCTGGTAAACAGGTACAAAATTTTCAGCATGAAGATTTGTGTAAGATGGTATAAATTCCTCTATAGATAGAATTGTAATCTCATTTCAAAAATGGTAAATTTTTTAATTCCTGCAAAATTAGATGCTGCTAACTCAAAGACTTGCCCACACGTGCTGTGTGCAGTGAATACAGTTGAAAAATACACAGTTCTAAAGAAGGAGGCTGGATTTTCACCAAATTCTAGAAATTTTGACAAGGACCTCTTTTAAATGGATGCTGAATATTTTCAGTGTTATTTATATTATATTATTGTTCAGGAGAGTCTTTAGCCACCTATTTGATTGTAAATTATCCTATCAAAAAATCTTCTAAAATTTAAATTGTTAGATGACTTACTGTCCTTTGCAGTTTGTTACAGCGATTACAATATATTTTATATCACTCAGGAGATTTCCTTTAGAGAACAAATCATATTTCTCTGCCTTCTATTGGCGTGTATATGAAACACAACAGAAGAAACTGTCTAGGTCATAAACCACCAACTGTTCAAGATTGGCTCAGGGAAGCACCACAGTAAATGCTAACTGATGGGGGAGAGGGGGTGTAAAGCTTCCAACCAGAGGAATGAATAATCTGCATTATTGTCCTGGAATACAATTAAAGGTAGCCAGTATAGATCAAATTTTGAATACCAGATACCCTAATCAATTAGGAAATATCAGACCAGAAATGTATCATCTCTGTATTATGCCAGAGATTATTCTGCAAATAACAAGTACTTTCAGATATAACAGAGAATTCTCAACATATAGGAGGAAATGATTAAACAGTGGAGTGGAAATAAGCTGGTCTTGCATGGCAGCTAGCATCTTCTTGAAGTCATGCCTCATGACTTGAGGTCATGCAGCCACCTTAATAAGCTAAGCTTATTAACAGATCTTCTTCTAATCTTGATCCTATAACTTTCAGTAGGATCCAGGCAGACCAACCTGTCTCACACCCGTATATAGAATTTCACATACATTTTAATTTATTTAGCCCTTCACTTAAAGGGAGAACAAATTGTCAATAGCATTACAAAAAGCAGTGTATGTGTGTATAAAAATATACATATAAAATAAAGTGTTTGTGTAAATATTTTAGATATCTATATGAATAGAAAATATTGAATTCAATTCTGGGATATGAAAAAAATAGCTTAGGAACTAATGAGAATCTTAAAGAGTTGAGATTATATTATGATATAACAATAAACTATCATATGCCTTAAGCTTGCTCTAGGTAGAATGAAAATTATAAAATATTAAATCTCATATGTTTTAGTACTAAAGTGAAGCACTGATACTAATTGGCATTGTTTAAAGGAGATGGTACGTGTGCTGCTAAGCACTAAAGGACTAAATAACCTTGGTTTTGGCAGCAGTTAGCAATCGGCAGTGCAAGGTGCTTTATGCTGGTTCTTCAAGAATCGTTTAGATAGGCGAATGTGAAGGCGCAGTCATGAGATTCCAACTTTATCATGAGTATTCTGTACCCAGAATGTCTCACAGCACTGGAGATCTGAATTAGTTTTGTGATACAATAAGGATTTCCAGTGCCATATCTGTACTTGAGCTTCCTCATTGTTTCATTTTGATGCTTGTGGAGGTAATGATTGATCACACGAAGAATGGAGTCTGTTGTATCTTATGCTGTGACTGACTGGGTATTAGGGACAGGAGACAGCACTTTCACTAAAAAGGCAAAAGTAGGGATTTAATTCAAAGCAATTAACTGATGACAGACGGTTAAAGAGCACCAAAGAGAATTTGGATGGGTTGGGGGAGTTGTGAAAGGAGCCAGTCAGCAAACGTCAGAGACTGTGCAGAATCTGTCGGTAGGAAATACTGGGTGATGCCATCTGTCTCCTACATTCTTTGCTTCTTATTCCCTGCGGTTCCCTTTAACAAAACCTGTGTGAATGAGCAGTGAGGCAGTGAGAAGGGCATGCTGTAATAGATGTGTGATTTCTCGTGTTCAGGAACAGATCTCCTGGTACATTTATGTAGCAGGCAGCCTTTGTAGCCACCTTCCATTCTTGCACTCGGTGCTCGAAAACAATCCTGGGTGTTGGACAAAGCATATTGCTGTACAGAGGAACCCTGGAGCCATAATGGATGCTGGATGCAACTTGGAATTATGAAAGTGCTAATGTATCTTGATAGAAATGTGTGGGTTTTGGATTTGGTGCATTAGTATGATATGCATATGTGAAAAATGGCTACATAGATGTTATCCTTGATTCCTAATATTTAGTCTTCATTACACTTAATTAGCAAGAAGACTTTTGTATAATGCTATTTGGATAATAAAAACACATAGCAACAAGCCCTATTTCAGAATGATGGAGTAATGGGTTTTTTAGGGGTAGTTTTTCTCCCCTCACCTCAGTAATGTTCTGTGTAATCTTAGGAAAGCTGCAGTTACATGGCTTTTTTAATCTGAAGAATGAGCAATGCTAGCTTTAATTTACTTATAAGATATTACTCTATTTGAAGTCTATTTATTAAAAAATCTAAAACTTTATCATCTTCTTTACCCTCTCAAGGAGCACTTGATTAGACAACTTAAAGCCACTGAATTACCAAATCATACGAATAATATGCTATTCCAGTTGAAAGGGGAGTAAAACTAATTCAATTCTCTATAGGTAAAATAGAAGCAGTACTGTAGTGATCTTCATAGCAACAAAGAACACTTTAACTGCTACATTCTCATGGAATAATTAGTAGATTTAGATGAATAATGGATTCTGTAACTGAAAGGCTGAAATGGAAAATGAAGGAAAATCTTGAGTGAACTAGAACAGCATGGTTGTGTGGTTTTGTTTCTTGTCCCACCTGTCCCAGTTGAAGAAAACCTGTCCATTAAGTCCACTAGAAACACTTTTTTCCATCCAAAGAAAAAATTTTGGGGGTGATTTATTCCTTTTTTTTTTGGTAATTCATATCAGTTTGAAAATGAAACCTACTCTTTACTCTAAGGGTGTTGGAACACTGGAACAGGTTGCCCAGGGAGGTGGTTGAGGCCCCTTCCCTGAAGATATTTAAAAAATAAGTGTTGAGTTAATATTTATTAAAGTCCATGAAAATTGTTGGTTCCTCCCCAAAATTCTTTTTCATGGGAATTTCAATTTTATTCCAAATAGTGGTAATAACTATCTCCTGGCTGTTCCATTGACTTTTGGCTTCAGTTTTCACTACAATCACAAGATACTGTGAAATGCCACAGTTGTGTGCACTTAAATTTTGGAGGCTATAAAAACCCCAAGGCATAGGCCAATCTTTTGTTTCTCTTTTTTTAAAATTTATTTTTTAATTATTTCTATGCATGTCTGTGACATTGCATAAATAATTAAGAATGCAAATAATTATCTTTACACTTTTCCTTTCTTTTTCCACACCCTCTGGAGTCCCATTTGTTGAAATATAATTAACAGCTAGCTAATTTTGGCAGAAAGTTTTCATTTTGAATTGTAGATGCTGGTAACCCAGGATTCAGGGAGCTGTTTTGCTTGCAAAACCCCTTAGCGCGGGATAGGTTGTAGAGTGGAATTTTACTGGTTGTTTTTAAGAATAAGGCCAACTGAATATAAAATGTGTTGAAAGTAGGACTGCTTGAGAATTTTGAGTGCTAAGGATTTATGAATTTTTAACCAAGAGACTGCATGCAATACAAGATATTCAGCAAATAGAAAGAAAAATGGTTCCCTTTCCCTTTTCAAAGTTCTCTCTTGCAAATGTGCAACATAATATTCTCTGAGGACAGACTCTGAACACATAACAAAGCAAGGGTCCCTTTAGGCTTAATTATACTGATATTCTTGTTTTACGCAGCTCCTCAATTTTCTTCCAACATTCTGGTTGCTTCACTTAACAATAATTCCACAGCCATACAGTAAGCATGACTAGGTGTTCACTGCAGAAAGCAACGGCTATAAGGCTGTCATCTTTCATCCACTTTCCCTGTGTTTCTGTTGTGGCATCTTTGTGTAGACTGTAGGCAATACAGATGTCTCGTTGAATGGTCACTGAGCTGCAAAATGCTGTTTTTTTCGCAGATCTTACCGTATTAACACAGGACTTGGTAATCACAGCTCTATTTTACCAGCTTAATGCCTCATCTTTATACCACTGCAGTTACTTTTAATGTCTTCTATATATATTTCTTTATTTTTTTTTAGACTGAATGAATTTTCTAGGATTGTTCCTCAGTTATGCTCAGGTTCAAATTGGCAAAATTACAGACTGATCATATCACAAATAATAAGCACCTATTCTATGCATATTGTTAAGTACTGCTAAATAATAACAACTAAATAGTTTTAGATATTCTTTATGAAGTATCCCACTGTGAGCAGCATGTATTCTCTCTCAGCTCTTATGTATTCATTTGAATATCATTTTAGAATATACTTTGGGTATAATATTCTCAGGGTGCAGCCCCGTCAACATCCCACATTGCCGCTATGACAGCTACTGTGTTAGAATTACATTTGAGCTCACCAGTGGAGAAAGGATTGCAGATTCTCCTTTCCAAGGGGATAGTGAGCTAGAAAAGAAACCTTGAGAGAAATAGTTGCTATTTGTCTATGGACTAAACTGGTGATCTAAATAAACTAGCAAAACATGGGCATCCTGTCTGTTAAATCTGGTATTGCAAGAATAGCTTTTTATGGCAACAAGTAATAGTGTCCTTGCATGGGTGGTAATGATGTACGATCTGCCCTCCTAGTGTTGTGCTTCTTGTGTTTCATTACCACAGTAGTGTGGGAAAGCACTATCAAGTGATTATGCAGCAAAGTTAACACGAGCTTAATCTCTTTCATAAATTACCATGAAAAAGAGACATCTTTTATGCATAGCTATGAAAAATATCCCTCTCTTAGTGTGGAATGACATATTTCAAGTGAAACATGGCACTCCAAAGCTCTGACATTCAGATGGCCTAAAAAATGCAGGATTCGGTGATTTAAAAGTAATCCTAACCAAGGTATGTGAATGCCAAGTTGGAAATTATTTGCATTAGCCATTGTTAGGAACACTTCAGTGTTTCTGGCCCTTTGTGATATTTCTAGATCTTGCGGTTATATCTTTGGTTTTACGTTGCTATGGCTGCCATAGATTTTGTGACATGAAAATGAACAGAAAACACTAGCTATTTCACAGATGAGTAAGAAACAGTTTATTTGTGTGTAGCACAAGTAGGTGTTTACCTACTTAAACCAACAATTGGCCAGGAAAAATAGACGCAAAGAAAATTTTAGTAATTTTTTTAAATGAGGTACTACAAAAAGGAAGAAGTAAGTTTAATTATAAAGACTGATACCAAACCTTAAGTTGCTCACTACCTGCTGTGGTGTTTGCCTGTGGCTCCTTTGTGTAAGAGACATCTGTGCTGTACAGAAAAATGTAGTGTCAAGTGTATTGCTTGGGTAAAATTAGGATTATGGACAATGTTTTTAGTAAAATGGAAGTGAACAGCTCTTGCGGTCACTTCTGGGAAGCCTGTCTTAGGCTATCCCTTTCCAATTAAATAATTCCCCTTCCTTTGAATTTTCATCAGGTACAGATTTTGGGGATGTGATCTAGAGTCTCCACTTCATAGCACCATAATGAACTATTTACTGATACTCCCTGTCTCTTCTATGCACTGTGCTAGGCCAGATCTATCCAAAAGGTGAAGCCTTGGCAGACCAAAGCAGCTTCAGAGCTGGCAAGTACCCCATACTCTCTACATAGGTGCCCAGCTGCAGCCTTACTTTGTGACTTCAGCTGTGATGTGATTTGATACCCAACATGGGACATGAGTGCCTGGTGACAGATGTTTGGACTGTTCAACTGAATGCTTTCCTTTGCTTTTTATTCCTTCTTGGAGCCATGAATTCTTGTATTGAAGCTCTCCCCTTTTCTAGGGTGTTCCTCAGTGTTGTCCCTTTCTCGTATTCTGTATGAATGGTGGTAGTGCCTGGCTCCAGAAATTTTCTAGTGTAGATGTAACAATTATGTGAAAGTTTTCTGCTTTCCATGACCCTCTTGTCCCTCTCCGCTTCCAAGGAAAAGAGAATGTGCTCCGAGAAACTGTTGATTTGGGAGTCATACGCCCCTAAAATTAGATGCACAACATGGAGCCTTGAAAACAGAAAGGAAAACTTGGTGGTGTTGCATACATGTGAAAATTAATTCTAATTCAGTTTTCTCATTAACTCATAAGACTCAAAATAATCATTACAGATAAGGACAAAAAATCTAAACAATCTACTAGTAGCGACCTAACAGACTGAACATGTTTCATGACTGAAGAGGAAAAAGAAAAAATGATAACAAAACTGACATCTATTCCCGATTCTTCCCTTTAATCAGCATCTGCCCCCTTTTACCCTTCTGTTAGCCCTGGATTGTGTTAATGATTGTGCTGTGAACATAGCTGAGAACTGCTGAGTTAAATGCAGTGTCGCTGTCGGGGCAGAGCTGTTATGTTTAGCACAATGGTACCTTAACATGCTGAAATCTTTCTCCAATGTGGTACTGAACGCAGAAACTGAATCTTTATATAAATATATGTGCACTTTGCTGTTAAGCTTTATGCCAGTTCTCCTGGTTGCTCACGACAAACAGCATGTAGACATGGTAACATTTTGCTGGAGAGACCCTCTGTGAATGAAATACCTTTTACCTTTGGGAGATATTGTAAAACTTAATCATTTGGCAATTATGAAGTGCTTTATGTTGTTCAGATGAAGTGTGCTGCTATATGTGTGAATTAGTATTATTGATGAGCTTAAGCTGCTAGTTTGAATGCAAATTAGAACTTTTCAAGATAATAAATACCCATTATTCATTATGAAGGATGATGAAAAAATTAAATACCTTTCAGGGAAGGTACCGAAAGTATGAAGTTTAGCTGTGCACTGAATCAAACAATGTTTGAGTCAATCTAAGTCTATTGTTACCATGAGACAAACCATGTGGACCAAAAAAGTAGGAAAAACCTCTGTGCAATGGAACAGAGCAGCACAGAAACTGATGTCAATGGTCACTCGTGTCTGTCTTTCATCCTTTTTTACTGGTAGTCTTAGAGATAAGTAGGTACTTGAAAGCAGTACGATAAAGTGGCAGCCTGCGGCAGCAATAGCATGCACCTTAAATGAAAGCAGGACACAGGGAAGATGTATAAATAACTTGGAACGTTTTTTTAAATATTGGTAATTTTTTTTCTCTTGCTGAATGGGTGGTTTCATTGGGCTGACAAATGCAAACCACTCATTCTTGCAGTTGAGTAGTGCATTTTGGACTTTAGTATCGCTAATTTTCAGTATCAACACACAGTGTATCAGCTCTGTCCCACCTTTGCTGGATTGTTAGGAGTGCAGATGTTCTTTCTTGAGACTGAAAGCCATTTTAAGGTATTTTGATTGGAAGTCAATGTCTATTGTAAGATGGATTGGGATTGATTTTATGGCACCCTTTTATTATCCAGGTTACACTCAGTATAAGGGAGCCTGTGATATCCAGCTTAGGTACAGGTACTAACACAGTAGGCTCCAAAAATGAAATAAAAAGATCTATGCACATCTTTGGCTGCTCTTTATGAGAAGCCTGGTAACTATCTAAGATACATAACAGAAAATGGCTACTCCCTCCACTGTCTCAGCACCTTCTCCTTAAAGCCATGATAACTGAATACGTGGCAAATCATGGTGTGAAATTCCAACTTTTCTGAAGGAGGCTTGTGCCTTGGTGCTGTGAAGAGCTTGGAATTCTGGTGTAATTCTGGAGAAATTAAACATATGCACAGTTTTAACTGTGTTAGCAGAAAAGCTAACGCCATTCTAATGCTGCCGAACTTTGCACGTAGTTTTAAACTAGAGCTCAGTGTCTTTCTGGATTCAGAGTTAGATGCGGTCCAGGCACCTAGTCTATGTCTGATCCAAGTGTACTGCAGGTACAACGACCTGGTATAACTGCAGGTTCAGTGCTCCTGATACAGTAATCTACGTCTTTACCATAGATCAGGAGCAGTAATGTCCATATTTAAATGAAATAAAGCTTCTGCTGGAAACGTTACAATTCACAAAGCATTGACATAATAAGTCTAACACAACCATTTTCTCTCATTTATTTAAAAAAGAAAATGAAAGGAGGTCCATTTGAAATTATTCAGATTGTTTTTACTAAGAAATATCATTAAAATATATTTTATTTTGTTTGCTTGTTTTCTTTTCTAACTTTTGTGTTTTGGGCTCCCTGAGTTATATAGTTATATTGTTTGTCTTTGTAGGAATTCATCATTTGGCATGTATTTTGACAGCATCAGGAGTATTAAAAGCAAAACTAAAATGAACCAGGGTTCTAAGAGCATCAGTTTAATCAAAAAGAAGTTCCTTTAGTCTTATAAAATTCAATACAAGTAAGAGACATTTAAATTGGGGCTACTTCAATGATGGTGCTGATTAAGACTCTGTATTGAGGATCCAAAATAGAGAAAATTAGTTTGCTTGTATTGCACATGACAGAATAGAGTCATTCTTCACTGAGAAATTTTCTCCCACAAAGGAAAAAAATGAAAGCAAATAAAAAGCCCCATATGACTGGAAACATTATGCAGCTATTCTTTAATAACTGTGTCTGTTTATGCAGGACTGTTTGAAGTGTATGAATCATACACAAATCAGCTAGCAACCAGGCTTTCCTGTTAGAACCAACCTCTAAAAAGTGGTGTGTTTTTCAGCATGGAAACAGTACCCATATTTTTTCAAATACTTTTACCCTGAACCAGCAGCTGGTTCTCTCAATTCAAATGGGTGTTTGTTTATCCACTGCTGATACATGATGGAGATTTTGCCCTGTGTAAGAACATTTCTTGTCACTCGAGTTAAGTGAATGTGCAAGATAGGACTATGGTTCTCCATTTTCAGCTGCTGAACCTGGGAATAATTAGCACTGTCCTGAACATCCCTGATTTCTCACATTAACATTAAATGTTTAGTTGATCCTAGGGACTCACAACATATTCATAAATCAACATTCCCCCTTACAAGGAGAGGCTGCAGACAGGAACTTTCCTTCCCATGAGGCTTCTGCACATTTAGGGATTAAGCTACCTGAGTGGTACAAAATGATTTTGCCTTTTAGAAGCCCAGCTTTCAAGGGTAATCTGGGTTCTGCTTCCTATTAGCAGAATCATAGAATCATTGAATGGTTAAAGTTGGAAGGGACCTTAAAGATCATCGAGTTCCAACCCCCCCGCCATGGGCACGGACACCTCCCACTAGACCAGGTTGCTCAAAGCCCCATCCAGCCTGGCCTTAAATACCTCCAGGGATGGGGCATCCACAACCTCCCTGGGACGCCTGTTCCAGTGCCTCACCACCCTCACATGAAAGAATTTCTTTCTAGTATCCAATCTAAATCTCCCCTCTTCTAGTTTAAAACCATTACCCCTTGTCCTATCACTATGCTTCCTGACAAAGAGTCCCTCTCCTGTAGCTCCCTTCAGATACTTGAAGGCTGCTATGAGGTCTCCCCGGAGCCTTCTCCAGGCAAAACAGCCCCAGCTCCCTCAGCCTGAATATCACTTGTCCTTGCTGTAGCATGTGAGAATGGCTGGGGTTTTTTTGTTTCTGAACTGATCACATGATGGAAATTCTGTCATACTTTTCCCTTTAAATAGTAATAATGTGCCTTTCACTTCTGAATGTTTATATTTGCTCTAGAAAACTGAACTGATCATTCAGCGTATCTCAGGTTTGTTGTTCATTATTCTGTACTTGTTAGTGACATTAATGTCTTGCAAAAATACCTTATTGGATTTGGGGTATTTTCTATATAAGGCCTCTTAGTTAATGGTATAACTAAAGATTTACATCTCAGGATTTTTCTTTATTTGACATTAGAAAATTCAACCATAGGTAGGAATCTAGGCTTTATTTGATCCTTTCTTACTCTTCAGTACTACTTACTTCTTTCTTTTAAATCAGGTGGCATTTATCTGAGAAAAATAAAGAGTATTGTTCTCCTGTATCTTTAAAATTCCTTTTACTCTCTTCATCTCAGTGCTGAAGTTCACATTCAAGGCCTGATTACCTTTGACTACTATAGGCTCTTGTCTTTGTCCTTCACTCTCTCAACTCTCTTCAGTCTTTTCAAATTGCTAATGTGTGCTTTCAGAAACACTAGCATTTAGTTGACAAAAACAGCTCTTTGTTGCTGCTGTTCAGTATTTCCCCTTCAGCCTCCATCTTACCTTTCATTTTTCTTCATTGCCATTTTGCAAGCAGTGTAAGTGTTAACAGCTGCATTGAACACCATCGAGCTATGACCCATTTCAAGCTAAGGGGAAACTGTGTGTGGGAAATCGATGTAAACCAGCTGCCAAACCACAACTAAAGGATACTGTGAGAAGAAGTGGCATGAGATTAAGCAGAGAAGAGCTTAAGGTGTATTTCCAGAGCCTACAATGTCAGAAAGACTGAGATGTACTTTAACCTTTGGCCTTCAGCAAAAGGCATTCCAGTTATCTTTTAATTATTAATCAAATTAAGCTTTATTTGGCAAAGTGCAAAAGATTCATCTTTCTTGATAGACCTTTCACAGACTTGAATAATGTCCCTAGATGAACTGTATTCTAAATTCTGTCAAAATATCAGTGTAGTAAGCAGATCTGTGGTGTATGACTTTCTTGGCTCTTGTCTCTCTCCACTAATTGTTTTTTTTCCCTCCAATTTTACAAGTCCATTTCACATATAGAAAATGGAAAAGTTGGAAAAGTTTGAAATGAGGAAAAGTAGTTGGAGCCAAAGATATGTGGCCAGCAGTTTCATTTGAAGACCACTCAGTTATAAATTCAGAAGGTATTCACTGTCGCACGGCAAGTGCTAATGAACTCATTTGGTATTCATGAGAATGTCAATATCTATCTATTGGTACAAGTTTCATTGAAATTCAGATGCACACCTAGGAACATCCAAGAATTATATTAAATACTGCAAGCAGCCAACTCTTCATAAGTTAATTAGTAATATACTTTTTGAAGACAGATTCTCATCTGTTGTAAATCATTAGCAGTCAATGAAGTTATACTGAAGATCTGGCCAATTGCTTGTATTAAGGTCTTGGAACATGTTGGAAAAAAATCCTCAATTACATATAGATTTAATTACTATTTAAAGGCAAAAAAAGAACATGGTAAAAGGGGAATTGGTGTGGTTATGGCTTCTGGAGGTTAAAGTTCATTAACAAAGTGAAGCAGAGATTGAGTTGTCTTTACAAATAACATGTTTGTTATTTGTAAGGACAAGGTCCATGAAAATACTGAGATAACTTACTTCGTTCATAGTTTTGTCATTGCAACACATGACTGAGCACTGTAGGCACTGAAACCTATTTAAGATAGGATGGAGCTCTGAGTGTGTACAAAAGGCACAATGTGAAATTTTTGTGTCCTAGCAGGAATTTCTTAGAACTTGAAATCTTGGTCTTTTGCATGGTCTTCTGCATAACTTATGGGAACTAAATTGACAAACAGCTTGGAATATTTTCTCAGTTGGTAGAGAGATTTATTGTTTGTGCCTATTTTCTATTATTAATACCACTGCTATCCACCTTTCAGCTTCACTGGGAAATCTGATGAGATCTTTGATATCATATCTCTATTTACTTTTGTATCCTCTGAACTGAGCTTTTTAGAATGGTTTTGATTTAAGAGACAGTCCAAAATTTTCTTAAACCATATTTAAAAACAAATCTAGACACTTAGCAGTAGTTCCTGGTAATAGTTTAATGAAAGATCAAAAAGCTATAATGTTTGCTGTGTTGTATGTACCTTGTGACTGAACTAAAGTCTACTGTCAGTTATGAAGCTAAGCCACAAGTTTTAATTTTTCTTCACTTTATTATGTACAGTGACTTGGTAAGCATAGATATATATTCTCTTGCAATTGCAGGGAAGTTAGAGTCCTTTGAAAATCTTGCCCTTCAAACAGGGATGTATGCCAGGGAAGGTCTTACTGCCTCTTATAAAATCTAAATGTTGACAGTGTGGGCAAAAATGTTCGTACTTATCTGTCAGATTAAATCAGGTTAAACAGTGATCCGTTGTTAAAGTAATCTTGGTGTAGATCTCTGAGCTCCTGCAGCTCTATTTCACAAATTCCCCATTAACAGCAGCAGCTTGGTTTGTGCAAGAGAGCTGATTTACCCTGTGATACAATCTGGATTGTAACCCAGTTTGTCTCTGTGTAGTATTGTACTCAGCCTTACTTAAACATTGTCCATCTGCACATCTTTCAACAGATGTAGTCAGGAACCCATTTGTGGTGAAAAGTGAAAAGCCCTTCACTGAGAGGTTCAAACTAACAATTTATTTGGACTTCACTTACAGGTCCAATACGCCACTATTGCAGGTCCAATGGCAAATACACTATTGCAATTCACAAAAATTCACAAAATACGCTATTGCAACTTTGAGGTGATCCTGAAAAGTAACAACACACATTACAAGTGCGCTAGATATTAATATCTTAAAAGAGTGCACCAATCCTTAATAGCATGCCATATACCATGTATATGTTTCTTAATCACTTACCCTGTACAGCTTCCTGGACAAGGGAGGGATGAATCTCCTACAGGCCAGCTGTATTGTTGGAAGATTCCCCCTTTTTTCTCCCCAAACCGTACTGTTTATATTTCCTGTTTCAATGGGAGTGCAGGATTATGCCTGAGTGGATTACCCTACAGACAGCATTGTGACTCTTGAGGACTTAGTCTTGCTGATACCATGACAGGAATGCTGCTTTCAATGTTTGGGGTTGTTTTGGTTTTTTTT